>JAHPZR010000928.1:5000-7500 GCA_019787425.1 Platygyra sinensis | reverse complement strand
GACCGTCTGACGACTACACAGCTCGATTGCTTATACGACTGTCTTACGACTACTTTACGACTTCAGCACGACTTTCTTACGACTACTTTACGACTTCAGTACGACTGTCTTACGACAGGAGCCCATCACTAGGAGCCTGCAACTACCCCATATTCCTGTCACCGCCTTTTCACAAACCGATCTATTTTTAGTTTGAATTTATCTCGAATTCAGATCCCCACAGAAACCTCAGGCACTGCGTCACAAGCACGGACAAAATGTCGACATGCCGACATGTTCACGTGAGGCCGCATTGTTTTATCCTTACTGAAGCGTGCTCATGTAGACTGGAACTGGCCTGTTTTGCGGGAAAAGTATCTAAAAATAGACTGGTCTGTAAAAATGCCGTTGCAGTCATGGCTTATTATGGGAGTTACAGGCTCCTAGTAATGGCTCTGCTTACGATTACTACACGACTTCAGTACGACTGTCCGACGAACACAGCTCAATTGCTTACGACTGTCTTAGGGTGTGCGACTGAAGACTGTCCAACGACTACACCTGGATTGCTCACGACTGTCTTACGACTACTGTTCGGCTGCGTTACGACAGTTTTATCACTACAGAATAAGAGGCGGCTAAAGGTCAACTGTGGTACGACTACAGTACGACCTCATTACGATTGTCTTACGACTACATTGCAACTGTATTTACGACTGAGGTACAGTTGGGTTACGACTGTCTTACGACTGCGCTTGAACTGTTTAATTACGGTACGACTTCGCTTTGTCTGGGTTATTCTTAAGACATGACTGCGCATGCGTTTCGACTACGGTAACGCTGTCCATATTCTTTACTGTACCTTTCTTGGTGTGAATACAGGTTTGAGATAGATTGCGTGTTCCAGGGGGTGCTCCTTCTGCTGGAATATCAAATTGCCCGAGAACGCCGCCACAATTTGTTGACATGGTTTCACTGCAAACTCGCACGAGGTGTAGGTACGAAATCCGTTATGATAGGCCGTCTCGTATGTGTATGTCTGTAAGAGAGTCGACATATTTAAAGAATTGATAGTTTAAGAAACAAAAAGCCACTCGAGGAAACATTGGGCAAAAAAAAAAGATCTGTAAAAGGGAAAGTATCGATCAATTACCTCGAAATCGTTTATTTATGAAATTGCCTTAAACATATTTCGTAAGTTTTCAACGACTAGTAGTTTATATTAAAACAATTACATTATGAGCTCTAGATTTCTATTGTGTGGTAGTTGTCTCGGGCTGCGACCTCGTCAACTATCACGCATAGAAATCTCGAGCTCATAATCTAATTGCTTAACAGAAGCACGATTTTAACCAATCAGCGCGCATTTGGGCTACTTTCTAAATGAAAAATTGAAAACTTGAAAAATTGAAAACTGATGCGTGACACTATAATAACAGTAAAAAGTTAATGAAAAACTCTTATAAGTGTCAATGAACATTAAAAAATGTACAAACGTTTCGGGCAGAGCCCTTCATCTGTGTAAAAATGGGCTTTTTTACACAGATGAAGGGCTCTGCCCGAAACGTTTGTACATTTTTTAATGTTCATTGACACTTATAAGAGTTTTTCATTAACTTTTTACTTTCTAAATGGTTTTAGTAGAATTCTACTTGTACACTAATGCAAATGCTGTAATCTGATTGGCTGAGCCATTGCACACTATCAGCCATTAGTGTGCAGTGGCTGGAACTCGTCTACGAAATGGCGACGTTTTTTCGTTTTGCCAAAGTTTTGGAGGAAAATTTTGATGAAAATGGATAATTAAAATCCTGGGAAGGCTAAACGAAGGACATTTACGGTTTCTTGACTTAGAAAAATTGAAATTATTAAAAAAATAATGCGCGCGTGTGCACGACTTGATCAATTTTAATTGCCAACTCAATCAGGGCGATCTTTTTAAGGTCCAAAGTTTAATAATACATCGAGAAATAATTGAAACCGTTATTTGAGTTAAACTTTAGTAAGAATTCTACTAAAACAATTAGATTATTCGCTCTCGATTTCTATGAGGTGATAGTTGATTCGGCCTTCGGTCTCATCAACTATCACTTCATAGAAATCTCGAGCTCATAATCTAATTGTTAATTATTGTTACCTTACAGATTTCTCAGCCAGCCAACTTTCCAACCACAGTTTCTCATCCTTGGGCAGCGATGACGAATCAGTAACACAAAGTCATTGTCACTGCATAAGTCCACTTGTTGGAGGGAAGTGGAAAAACCTGCTGCGAAATCTGGGCGTAGCAGAAGTGCCGACTATAGAAAACGTAGATAACAACCACAGTCACGAGTCAGTTGAAGAAAAATGTTATCAAGGACTTCTAATGTGGATGAGAAGTTGTGGCACTCAAACAGCTACTACTAAAAAAATGTGCGTGGCTTTAGGACAGACAGGATGTACAGAAGCGTTGGAGGCATTATCAAAAGCAGGTATGTCAAATAATGGATTTATAATGGTGAATTTAAGTTTTATTGCTTGT
>JAHPZR010000927.1:20000-24139 GCA_019787425.1 Platygyra sinensis | reverse complement strand
GTGGCACAGACCTGCAAGAGGGGAAAAAATCAAGCCCCAACCTGTCATGGAACTCAATGTAAAGCGGTCCAAATTAGATAGCGATTATGATCCTGATAGTGGTGTGAGGTGTTTATTGTATGAAGCTAGGAAAAACTTGAGCACACAAACATCAGATGAAGTTATGTTGAAAGACCAGCTTCAAAAGATCAATCCTAAATTTGCCCTGTCCCAAATCTTGTCTCCTGGTGGTACTAACTTACAGGAAACAAAATTTGGGAAATCTCCGAGTGGTTCATATGCAAGTTATCAGTTACAGTTCTCAGAGTCCAATTTTCAAGTTTTCTGCAGTATTGACTCAGTGCCTAGAGCAGACAGTAATGATGGTAATCATGACCAAAATGCTATATCTGCATTTCCTGCATTTCCTTTGCGACATTCTGAACAGTACAAAAAGCCAGATGGTTTGAGCAAGGACCAAGAGGCACTCCTGGATCATTTGATTGTTGATGAGGCAAAGCTCAATAGCATAGAGAAGACTACAAGAGAACAAGCAGCCTCCCAAGAATGGAATGCTGAAAGGAAATTTCGGTTTACAGCTTCTAATTTCCACACCATTGCAAAAAGGAAAAGAAATCATGCCTCCTTAGTAAACAATCTGCTTCATCCCAAGCCATTTACTTCCAAGCAGACAGAACATGGGAAAACCTATGAACCTGTAGCCTTGAAAGAATATGAAAAGTATATGTTTGCAACTAGGAATCCAGTTACAGTGTTAAAAAGTGGCCTTGTTGTGAGTATGGCCTGTCCAATTTTGGCAGCATCACCAGATGGCAAGGTCATTGATCATAGTTGTAGTAAGCCTTTTGGACTGGTAGAGGTTAAATGTCCCTTCAGTAAGTTTCATGTAAGTCCCTTAGATGCATGTGCAGATGAAAGTTTCTTTGCAGAAAATGTAAATGGACAGCCAAGACTGAAAAGGGGACATCAGTACTACTTTCAAATACAGGGTCAACTTGCTGTTACAGGGGCTAGCTGGTGTGATTTTGTAATTTACACCAGCAAAGGCATGAGTGTAGAGAGGATCACATTTGATCCTCAGTTCTGGGACACATTGAATGAATGCCTTAAGAACTGCTATTTCAATCACTTTATAGAGCCAGCCGCTTTGGAATTCTGTAAGCATTAGAAAACCATGTAATTGTTGTTAAATTGTATCAATGAAACATGTCTTAAATAGAGTATCAACCTTGATGTCTTTCAAGATAAAACGTTTGTAAGATTACTTTCTTTATTCTTAGTTCTTGAGCACAAGGACATATAGAGATATTTATATATAAATGACAGTTTACTAGCTCCTGGCGCTCGGATGCCGAAACCCTAGTTTACCAAATCTGTGCTCTTTCTGAGACATTAGGGTCTTGCGCTGTTATTAAATGGTGTTGTTTTCTGTAGAGGGTATTATTGCTTTGCCTAAATTTTATGTGGAAATAAGAGGATCGTGCATGTTACACAAAAAGGCACAGACACTCCACATTTGATTTACTACCCCAAATAGACTAAGCGGTACGACACTATCCCAAATGTGGAAGTTCTTGACTTTGTTAATAGCTCGTTCGATATGTATTCTTACCGAGGCAATTTCCTGGGTCTTGACAACATCTTGTGCTCTCATTTGGGTATACAACCCTAGAAAAGGTGGAATGTTTAGGTTCACACCCAGTGGAAGGAGATCTTCAATCGTAAAGCCTTTATCGGCCATCACAGTGTCACCTTTATCAAACTCTAACTTCAGAAAACCACTTCTCTCAACAATTTCGCGATCGGAAATACTTCCACTGTACAGTTGACTGATAAAAGTTATAGCTCCACTGGGAGCAATTCCAACTAAGCCTTTCAGAGTTACATGGTTCTTATACGAGCTGAACAGTTTGGAATTCAACAGAAGGCTGGAAGGCATCTGACATCTAATCTCTGTGCAATCGATTATTACACGGGTGGAAGAGTATTTGTCTTTAAAGCTGTCTGGCATAGTAGCTCTAACAACCTCCTTGTTTGCCCATATAGATACCTGACCAAATTTAAGATACAAGTAATTTATCCAGGACAGGAATATCCTGCTCACTGTTGACTGAGAGATATGAAACAACTGGGCCAGATGTTTTTCTGCAAATCCCCTTCTCAGTCTGCAGAGTACGAGGAAAAACTCCTCTCTTGCTTCTAAGCTCCTTTTTCTACCTTTGTGAGTGCATTCCTCTGGTTCCTCGTTGACGATTGCGTTACGAATTTAGCCGTTTATAAGACAATGTATGGGAATGCTTCGAAAATTGCTCGAAATGCTACCTGTGGAAAATAATTTCAATAAAAATGGCTTACCTCATGTTTACATTGCATTATTTCGATGTCTCTGGGTTCCTGGAGGTGGTTTAGAGCCATTTAGGCGAGTTTTATGTTCTGGCGGTTGGCTTCCCCTAAAGAAAAACACAAGGCAGGCGACCCACTAGCCCAACGGTCCGCACTCGAAGCTCCGTAAATTCCACAAAAACGGTCCAATCTCGCCCAAATTGCCTCATGACAGCCGTCGATAACTCTTCTTCCCATTCGCTTTTTACCAAGTGTCCAAGGTTTACCTTAACCACCCAAGATCGCTGGTTTTCCAACTCTAGCTTTCCATTTCTGCCCCGTCTCGATCCGAATTCGTTTCTCTTGGGCACAAGATTTGAATTTCAAGCTTAGCGACCGCGCCATCGTGACAAAGTCGCCTCCAGCCGTCGAGTGGCACGGGGCATTTTTGATCATGCAAATTACACCGTGCCGCGGTTCCTGGGGACATTTCACTGTCCCAAAGTGTTTTTATGATGAGAACGAGGAACCAGAGGAATGCACTCACAAAGGTAGAAAAAGGAGCTTAGAAGCAAGAGAGGAGTTTTTCCTCGTACTCTGCAGACTGAGAAGGGGATTTGCAGAAAAACATCTGGCCCAGTTGTTTCATATCTCTCAGTCAACAGTGAGCAGGATATTCCTGTCCTGGATAAATTACTTGTATCTTAAATTTGGTCAGGTATCTATATGGGCAAACAAGGAGGTTGTTAGAGCTACTATGCCAGACAGCTTTAAAGACAAATACTCTTCCACCCGTGTAATAATCGATTGCACAGAGATTAGATGTCAGATGCCTTCCAGCCTTCTGTTGAATTCCAAACTGTTCAGCTCGTATAAGAACCATGTAACTCTGAAAGGCTTAGTTGGAATTGCTCCCAGTGGAGCTATAACTTTTATCAGTCAACTGTACAGTGGAAGTATTTCCGATCGCGAAATTGTTGAGAGAAGTGGTTTTCTGAAGTTAGAGTTTGATAAAGGTGACACTGTGATGGCCGATAAAGGCTTTACGATTGAAGATCTCCTTCCACTGGGTGTGAACCTAAACATTCCACCTTTTCTAGGGTTGTATACCCAAATGAGAGCACAAGATGTTGTCAAGACCCAGGAAATTGCCTCGGTAAGAATACATATCGAACGAGCTATTAACAAAGTCAAGAACTTCCACATTTGGGATAGTGTCGTACCGCTTAGTCTATTTGGGGTAGTAAATCAAATGTGGAGTGTCTGTGCCTTTTTGTGTAACATGCACGATCCTCTTATTTCCACATAAAATTTAGGCAAAGCAATAATACCCTCTACAGAAAACAACACCATTTAATAACAGCGCAAGACCCTAATGTCTCAGAAAGAGCACAGATTTGGTAAACTAGGGTTTCGGCATCCGAGCGCCAGGAGCTAGTAAACTGTCATTTATATATAAATATCTCTATATGTCCTTGTGCTCAAGAACTAAGAATAAAGAAAGTAATCTTACAAACGTTTTATCTTGAAAGACATCAAGGTTGATACTCTATTTAAGACATGTTTCATTGATACAATTTAACAACAATTACATGGTTTTCTAATGCTTACAGAATTCCAAAGCGGCTGGCTCTATAAAGTGATTGAAATAGCAGTTCTTAAGGCATTCATTCAATGTGTCCCAGAACTGAGGATCAAATGTGATCCTCTCTACACTCATGCCTTTGCTGGTGTAAATTACAAAATCACACCAGCTAGCCCCTGTAACAGCAAGTTGACCCTGTATTTGAAAGTAGTACTGATGTCCCCTTTTCAGT
>JAHPZR010000927.1:0-10000 GCA_019787425.1 Platygyra sinensis | reverse complement strand
ACAGCTCTCATGTGGATCTACATCTCTAGTCAGACATTGTATTGACATGATTAATATTCACTTTAATTTTTTCTCCTTGACAGCAGTAAAATTAAAAATTATGATTGCGAAATTCTCTGGGTGGAATTTAATGTTGCTCCAGAAAGGATCTTTATTCCCGCACAGAGAGGGTTTTAAGTTTTCCCACACTTCCCCCTAATAGTTTTGGCCACTGAGATCCCCTTCTTCTTTCTAATCGATTATCAGATCAGAATGGGCGAAGGGTCTAATTGTTTTTGTATCATCCAACTAATCGGACAGAAAAGGCAATAACAAAGTTTGCGAATGAAAGTTGAAGAAATATTTATTTGGGAATAAAACGACATATACATAATAGGAAACTGAGAAAAAAACAAACACTATATATAATTATTATTCTTGGCTTGCACTGCCTCGCAATAAAATAATTATCCGAAAACCATTCAGGGGATAAAGTCAAGAAATTGTGATGTTATAGGAGATCGATAAAGAAGACAGTTCTCCCAGTTTAAAGTCTTTGCAGTTTTCCTGAACTTCAGATATTCGTCGAATTATTTTGCACAAATTTATAGAGCCCAGTATGGAGCCGCCATGTTGGTGTAGCTCCGTGGTGACACCAACTTGGCGGTCGGAAAATGGTGCAAACATCTAGAACTTTCTTCGGCTATCTAGGCGACTGATTATCTGCAGCAAACAAACTAGCATTAACATAGGCACTTTTTCGATTTCTTCAACTTCTGGATAGGCTAAATGAAATTGCACAAGATAAGTATACATTTTGCGACAAACGCGTTCGTAGCTTTCTGTCACGTACTGCTATGACCCTGAAATTCAAACTATGCTGGTTTCCAGACGAAGCAAGCTACTGAGCTGAAAAGTTGTAAACAGATATAAATTTACCCCCTCTAATATGCCTATAATATGAGGATAAGAACTTTGATGGTTCTTTAAGTTTGGAGTTTCGAAAATGATGACGCCACGTGCAAGCCAAGAATATGACTATAAACATTATTTAATTGTCATAGAGAAGGCAAATTTGTCGTTGACTTTTACTTTATGCATTGCACTCTAATTTTCTAAAGAGTTAATCAGATGAAAACTCAGACGAGCAATAATGGATTTTCACTACTCGCATTATATTAGAAAATTCTCTCAAATTACACTGACTTATCGAAGTGCAATTTTGAGAGATTTTTCACATATCACTGACTCATAATGTATTAATCCTTAATTGCATTTGCATTCGTGTGATCATCTATACTAATTACAGGCACATAGTTGGAATCAAGAAAACTATTAAATGTGTTATTATAAATAATAGTCCATTTGGTGCGAAAGTTTGCTCGGATATTTGTCCACAAACATTTGATCTGTTCTGAGAAGGGATTAACAATTTTTCGAGAACGTAGCTCGAGGAAATATGTAGCTTTATAGGAACAGGTTATTAATGTCCAAGGACAAATATCCACGTGTACTTTCACGCTAAATGGAGGCTTAATTGTGTTTATTTTCCTTCCAATGTTTTTCGCAACAAATGCAGGCACTGTTGAAAATTGTTTAATTTTATATTTACATGTAATCAATCAGACATTCCCCAATTTTAGCTGGGGCCTATTTGGTCATGTGACGTGTTAAGACCAACCGCAAGCGAGGGAAAAATATTTGATGGGTTCTAAATACGTGCGCAACTAATCATGTAAAACTACTTGAGTGTGAAAAATTCCCAGGCCTTCTCAAGTTGTTTAAATAGCCAGATAAACCTGTCGTGAAAACATTCAATACTAGAATATGCAGTACTATAAACATTGACAGCTTTACCTTACTGTGAAACCAACTTATTGTCTTCAGATTAAGTTAATTATATATAATTAGATATTATAATCTTCAATAAATTAATTTAATTTTGAATGCCAACCTGAATATTTGACATAATTTTCATCATACTGTTACCTCAAGTCTGATTCAACTGAATAGAATGTAACGTTCAGGGGATGTTACAGTTAAATGTTACAATTAAACGTGATTTTTTAAACATTGAGTGGAATTCAGCTTTCACTAAATCCGAGTTATTTTGACTGTTAAGTGCATCATTTAAGATAAATTATTTTACCGTTGTCTACAATCAGTTTGCGACTACAGCTGTTTAACATGTAGATGATTAATAACTAAACAAATTTAAGCCTATTATGATATTATAGTCAATGATTTGCCCGAAACTGTAACTAGTAATTTTATGCGCTTTGCAAATTGTAGCTCAAATACATGTATATTATGTTTGAGTTGCTACTTTAAATAATTGGTCTGTCAGGACTTACAAAAATAAACATCCACTTAATAGGCATTTAGTTAATAATTCATTTGCCCATTGCATTTCCTTATGATGTTACAGACAGTGGTTTTGGTAGCTAAAGTATTTCATTTGGAGACAGATTCGGTCAGATTCCAATGTTACCTTAATAAACACGCTTTCTGTGTTCGCCAAAATTAACTGTTGAAAAACAAAATTGCACTCTTAGCCTTAAAGTGCCAGTTCGATCAAATTTTCCGAAGTCTATGTTTGTGGCTTTTTCGAAAGTTTATATAGCGGTTACATACCAGGCCAAGCAGTTTTTCAACCTGAGCACTGGAAGTCCGTTTTTTCCCACGGTATTTCTCGCAATTTTTCGTCCGCCATTAATCGGCCACGTTCCTACCGCGCAGTAGGAGACATGGGCCTAGTGACGTCATACTCGTAACGAAAACCTTCACATCGTAAATAGATCTACTAAATCGCATGTTTCTCGTCTCTTTTTTTCACCAGTAATAGGCGTGTGTAGAGTTAAAAAATGCCGGGGAAAAGATGTGTTGTGAATAGTTGCAGTAATAATGCTGATCTCAATACCGGAGTCTCTTTGCAGAGTAGTGCCGCACTAAAGAAAAGTGCGCGATGCTTGTTGGTGATCAGTTTGCGATCTGTTCTAAACACTTTGAAGTGCCTTGCTTAGGGTGTAAACGGAACCTCCAGCCAGGGTCGATTCAGAACATATGGAAAGATACTGGAGAAGAAAAAACAATTTGAGGAAATCCGGTGGGAGATCCAAGCGAATCAAGACGAAATCGGCTGAAGAGGATCGTAAACAACAAGTAAGCCATTTAAAGACAACGGAAAAAATAGAATTGATCATGAGTACTGCCTGTATGCGAAATAAAACAGATAATATATTGGGAAAATATAAACACTGAACAGAGAGAAAGGAAGATTTGCAGTCGTACAAGATATATGAATCACGAGTTGAGTAGTATCACAAAAGAAATCAAACAAGATGAATCGGCTTTCTAATCTTTTGCAGAGTATTTTTAAAGGTGTAATTTGTTTATCTTTTTCGAGATTTTTTCGGGCATAATTACAATGAAAAGGCGAAAATATGTAAAACAACTAAGAAGCGAAAATGACTCAAGGTTGAATACATTTTTTTGATTGAAGTCCGAACAAAGTGATAACATAAGAAAATAAATCCGCCAAGTTGTATATTGGCATCATCTAAGACACCAGCAGACACTAAGCACTAGCACAATTACAGGAAGTAGAAAATTATACAAATCACATCAAATCATTGTAGGAATCTCTGTCTAAAGGGACAAAGTCGTCACAAAGTCTTAAAAGTAGGCAGCTCTGTGTGTAGGCAGCTGATTTTGCAATTTGTTTTAAAGAATCAGATACATGTGAATAGCTCGGCAGATATGACATCACAAAGTAGATGGTGAGTTTTTACTGCTTTTAACAACCCTGTCACCAGTATACAACTTCACAGGAAATTGACATAAGTTGAAAATGTCAACATTTGTAAGATGTCCACTTGTTCACGACTAGTAAGAGAAGTACAACAACAACTTTATTTGTACTCAGCTGGAAATTAAATGAACAAAAATAAGTTAAAAAGAGTACATGGTTGCCTGAAATAACCCAAAAATCAATGTATGGGTTTAATAGGCATATGTATTATGTCATGACATTTGGTAAACTCCTGTGTCAGGTATTTGCAAAATATTAACTTTCTAACAGTAAAAAGTTATTTTTTCTTGATTTTGTGGGAATGAGTAATGAGAATGAGGATGTAATTTAAACAGGTATTTTAAGTTAAAATTACTCAACAAACATCTTCTCATCTCTTTTTAGTTATTATATATAGTTCTAATAGTATTGTGTACTGGGAGGGGGGGGGGGGGGTACTCTGGATTTAAAGTGACAGGGATGATTGAATGGGGAATAAAATCAAAATTCCAAAACTCCCTAGGGCTTCAAACAAAATCCAAAAAATCCCTGGACCAAAAGTAAACCTCCAAAAAATCACATGCCAAATTTCCAAGCCATAAAAATATCCAGAAAATATTAAAAATATTACACAAAAAATAGAAACATAATAATAGTAATGGAATGTTTGTGTTCATTTGTTCATCACACCATCTGGAGTAAGAACCTTTTCCACAACTGGTGGTCATTGTAACAACACTCAAAACACCCATTAAGAACATATTCTGTGACAACAATAACATTATGCAGAGTGGGAACTCTATACAAGACCACCCTGGGCAAGAACATTATGAACAATGCTACAAAGTTATTTACCCAAAGTTATTTGCCATGGCTTTGTTCACAGCATAATATATATTTTAAAATAATCCTTGGGTAATTACCCAGAGTGGATTGATGAAAAAAATGTCTGTACATGACTGTGCAGGTAAACATTAACTAAAAAACGCCATAACCTTGAAAATTTTTCTTTAATCTGATGATTAATTGAGAAGTACTCCTTCCTCCTCAAAGTCAATATATAGTGTACGTAATTGTAAGTAACTCTATGTTCAGCAAGTAACATAAGTAGAGTATTGTATTGTTAGTAGTATAAGTAGCACCTGAGTAATTGTATTTTCTGTATAAGTAACCCGTATTGTAAGTAAAGTACAGCATTTATGTAAGTAAAGTAGCATAATGAGACCTGCACTGTAAGTACTGCTTGTAGAGAATTGTGCTTTGTAAATTAAAATTATTAAAAAAATTAACTAAAAAACAAACTCATGGATGCTTCAGTTACTGAAGAGTGATGCAAGATGGCCTGAATCTGCTTACGTTCCTTGCCCAAACAGGAAAGCCCGCTTGCAAGCTAAATTACCCATCTTGTTCAACCTGGCCCAGGTGAGAGCACAGTTCATGTCTAGGTCAAATTGGTCTGAGAAGACTGGTGAATAGCAGTAAAAGAGAAGTTAGGGAAAGTTCATTTAATATGACAAGGGGGGATGAAGATATTGAGGGGGGGCTCAGACACCTGAAAGGGGGGCTCTGAAAATTGTTGGGCTAGGAGGGGGGCTCTGAAAATTTGTAATGTAGTCTCAGTAATTATTACACTCTTGTTCATCCCAAAAATGCCCTAGAGAATTTCAAAAATTAGAAATGCTCAAACTTTTCATAATAAAACCACATTGATTCAATAAGAGGTAGGCACTCTGTGACAATAAATACTCAAGAACTCAACAGGGGATCTCATCACAACTCGATCTCAAGTCTGTCATAGTATACACCATCGATGACAATAATGGTAAATATATTTACATGGGGGTGTGTGGTATTACAGTCTAGGGATCCTTTTCAGGGGAGCAAAGGAATTGAAGGGGAAGGGGGGTCTGAAATTTTTTCGACTACCAAAAAGTTGTACTGCTAGCAAGGTGGGCTGCTAAAATTTCAAGCTTCGAGTTTCAATATCTTCATCCTCCCTTATCATATTAAATGAACTTGCCCTTATTGCAGTGAGTTTCTGGCAGTCATTTAGCAACATGGGTCAGATCTGTTCAGAAGCGAGAAGCAGACAGAAATAAGTGTGTAACATTTCTAAAAAAATTTTTAAAATGATGGCTAGCAAGGATATGTAGTGGTAATTTGTTACAGTATCAGTGTGGAAATAGTGTTGATAGTGTCTCGTATCTGTTGGGAAAAACAAATTTATTATAGCCAGGTTAGCCTTTAGACATCGAAAGTGGGGGAAATGACTGTCAATGTACAGGAGGCTGCCGCTGACAGACACCATGTTCTGTATGACAATTCAGTTCTATCTTGTTCAGCATCTCAATACCAGAAAAAAGGCAAAATTTATACATCCTGTAAATTGCAGATCACTTATTTATAAACAAAATGGTAATAGCCAGCAAGCTGCTTTTAGACACTCTCAGGGTGCTTGGAATCATATTATGATGCACTTTATTTAGATTCTCATAATCATAGCCCTCACTTGAAATAACGGTTGCACAAATTTCAACAGACAGGGAATTTTTGTTTGAGGACTATTTAGTTGGTCTCTTATTTTTAAAGGCAAACGCTCTACACAGTAATTTTTCAGGTATTTCAAGAACTTGTTTTCTTTGATTAGTGGATTCCGAATTCTGGGTTTCGATTTTTTACGGTTCCGGATTCCTGATTTTAGGGCTGCCTGACAACAGGCAGGCGCTCCCCGCCCAACATGAACCGCCAAACGAACGAAAGTAAACGAAAGCACGAATACAACCCAAACCAAGCAAGCAAACGGCTGAAAGTGCAGAAAACAGCTATGCTATGAGACGGAAAAATAAACGTCTGATCGCAGATTTACAGAGTAGTATATCAAAACACTGTGCTCTACTGGACACACGGTGATCATGTCTGGCCTAGCGGACATGATATCCAACACAATTTCACTACTTTATCGTTCTGCTAACGATTGAATACCGAAGAAGCAAAATCAAGGCTCTAGGTTCTACATACCACCCAAGATATCAACGTTTCCATCAAATCGACTTTATTTGAAAACATTCCAGCTCCCCTTCTTCATACACTGGCTGAAGCGATCGATTCGGCAACCTCGTGTCTGTTCAGTGTGGTTTTCTGGTTTTATTACGTAGTCGTGACGCATCTGAACCAAAAATCGTCTTTGTAGATATTCAAAAGCATCGAGAGTTCCCGTTTGAGCATTAACACGAAAAAATTATTCTTGAGATGGACTCACAGCTTTACTTGTTGAAGAGGAAAATCCATAGCTTCTTGGTGTTTACTTTGCGAAACCTCGTGAAACGTTACGAGTATGACGTCATAGCTTGATCTACTGCTGTCAAATTGCAGGCTCAACTGGAACCGGTTTTGATTAATGGCGGACGAAAAATTCGTAAGTTTGTAGCAGTTTTTTCCCATCTGAACTGCCATTATATTCAATTTTTTTTACATTGAAGATTGTTTTACGATTAAATTGGCTATTCTGTGCGAAAAAATGCGGAAAAAATTGATGTCATTTTTCATCGAACTGGCACTTTAAGACAGGCAATGTCTGTGTCAGAATGGTTGTTTAAAACTCTTGAATCTTACCTGGACATGTGCAAGTACTGCACTGAAATCAATAACCAAAAAAAAAAAAAAAAGATTTAAGAACTATATCGCTTAGTGATGAATACAATATTTAGGTACATGTACTGCTTAATTAACAAAATTAAAAAAAAAATGAAGGATGTATACATGTGTATGAAGTTTCTTGCACAAAACAATTAAGCAATAGAGCACTTTTTCTGTATTTACTTAGCTGTAGCCTGATTTAAACAAGTAGTATAGTAGTTGGGGGTTCGAGCACACTTTATCAGCATATTTTACCAGCACTGTTTTCTTAATCTGATTCAAATTTTAGAATTATAAAATCTGAACCTTGGCTTTTCTCAAATTATAAATATATAAAGATTTATTTTCTTTTATTATGATATAGAATCATATGTCTGAAATTAGACTGAAACAGGTTTTTCTTTATAACGTTATTTATAAAGATTTTGAAGATTTATGTAATCAAATGAATGGCTTTATTAACAAATGTAAAATGTTACTTGAAATGAATGAGCGAATTCATGGAGTTAATGATGTTGAATTGACTGAGAAAATTACTATTTTGATTAAATCAATTGAAGATTCTTTTGATGATAGAAGAGATAAGCATTTTATGTTGATTGAAAATTTAAAGAAATTGAATGAATTGAACAATGAATGTTATAAAAATTGTGAAGATAGTTCTAAAAATGATGAAGATAGTTCTGAAAATGGGGATGTGAAATTCCGACACATATTATATTACTGTAAAAACTGTGGTGAAATGCATTCTGAAATGTTTCTATAATCACAGAAAATTTCTGATGGTTTGTTTATTTGTGAAGACTGCAGTAAAGAAAATTAATATTTTATAACATGAAAACTAAAAATTTCAATATGAATAAGACATCTGCTCAATGTTGAACTATTGTTTTTTGATCAGATCATGGTCGTACGATTTTTCTTAACCAATCACCATCTAACAACACTCAGATCATAAATTTTTTAAGAAATAAAAATTTTTAAAAAATTTTTTTTTTCAAAAAAATATTCTATTCATATAATATATAGAAATGTGGATGTGCCCTATTTGTGATAATGGATATTTCAATTTGGAAGGTAAAGAAAGACATTTGAAAACATTTACACATTACCTCAATTTTAGTTACTTAGAAGAATTATTGGGAATGAAAGATTCAATTGAACAACGTAAAGACAAAACTGGCCTATTTTATATACGTAGAATTGAACATATTCATGGTGATTTGAGACCAAGATATGAATATGGTGATAGAATAACTGATAAAATCACAAAAACCAATAAATTGATTAGAAATAAGTTTCCACATGTTTGGGATGCTATTAATGATAATTCAGGTGATATTGTGGGGAATTAAACAAATATTATAAAAATGTAAATTAAATATATATGAAACTGTTGGAATTATTATTGAAAAGATCGAAATATCATGAAACGTATAAATGTCCCATATGTGATAAAAGAATTAATAAATTGATAAATGTATTTAAACATATAGATAAAAAACATAGTTGAAATTTATGAATGTATTTAAACATAATATATATGTATTGAAACATATATATTATGTTATATATTATGTTATATATTATGTTATATATTATGATTTCCATAAGCATAACTGTTTATACCATCATCTTTAATGAATCTCTTATCATCAAAACAGCTTAGAGATACTTTGTTTATTTCATAGCTACTTAACTGATGATTCTCACTTCTTATTGTTTTCATCTTATGATACATCTGTTCACTGTTTAAAAGAGTATCTCTGTAATTATCATGAGTGATATTGTTTTTTATCACATTCTTCTTGATTCCTTTTGCTGTCTTTCCACCTTTTTGGTTATCTTTGATGTAGCTGTACATCTTTGATCTCAAACCAACAAATTCACAAATGGGGACACCAGCTGCCTCATCTTTGAATTTACCAATTACTTTTTTATTTTTACCGTAAAAGTATTTTGAGTCTTCTGGATAGTCACTATTGTCAAATTTATCTTTATCTTTCCAAAAGTCTTTATAAACATCATTTGTTTCAATCTCATAAGTCAAACTGTCAGTATCTGTGAATAATAGTTTTGCTTTTTCTCCATACTTTTCTTTAATGTAGTTATAATGGAAATCATACATCAATGTTTTGCTCAAATCAAGGATGCACATTCCAACATAAGCTGGTCTATTCAAAGTCAGTGTTTCTTTTATCTTATGAACTGCAACAAGATTTTCATTGAATATCTTGCTGCTGACATAAGTTGGCTTACTGGTATATTTCAATAGTTTCTTCTCATCAGTTACCAATCTTACATCAACTCTTTTTCTTATATTTTCCATAGTTTTACCAAATACACTATTATTCATTAACTTGAAGAAATCTTTTTCAAAAGCATTTTTAGCATTCTTTCGTTTTTCTGTATTGAAATCAATGTATTGCTTCAACCAAGGAGATTGATTGAATTCAAGAACTCTGTGAACTTTAGTAACCTTCAAACCAAGATCAATATATAATTGAAGGTTTCTGTAATGAAGAACATACTTTTCTTTCTTACCCAAAGTTGGAATCAATTTACTGACTAATCCAGTTGATATATTGTATTTAT
>JAHPZR010000926.1:97500-99482 GCA_019787425.1 Platygyra sinensis | reverse complement strand
ATTAAAAACTGGATCGTTGAATAATGCAACTCGAGAGTTTTCATTGGCTAAGCCATCATGGTATATGAGCCATTATACCATGATCTACAAAGACGGCGAGCGTATGCGTGATTTTTTTGACCTTTTTGTTTTTATTGTAATCTAGTTTTCTACATTTTTTTTGGTGGGGGGGAGGGGGGGGGGGCGTTTTTAATGAAACAGTTATTCCACTCGCGCTTGTTGGATATGAGATGATCATAGCCAACTCGGCGCTACGCGCCTCGTCTCATATCCAACGCGCACTCATGGAATAATTGTTAAGTATTTAGTTTTCATTTGTACTTAATTAACCCCAGGAATATCCTTACAGCAAGACTGGGCACAATCGGACAGTAAATGAACAAACACTGTTGTTCTGTTGCAAGTATTCTGAAGACATTTCCTGTACCTTGACTTATGCTGTTCACGTGACGAATCACCGCAGGACTGAAGAGAATGTCTCATTGCAACATACCAATAGTACGAATAACGTACCTGCGCACTTGCGCGATCTTCATATGAGTTTCTAAAAGAATTAATGGAGCTATTATGCGCGCTCTCATTAGTCGATAGGTGTGTTTAGATGAGAGTATATAACGGTTACGACGTTTAATATTCTCACGTTTTCCTTGCTTACAAAGCCTCATCTATGCAGAGCCGAGACGTAGTCGATGGTTGTCATAACTGTCTTGAATTCTCCCAACCTTAAGGGAAAAAAGGGCTCTATTGCTTAAGTGGAAAGCAAGTTGTGCATTACTGCTAAACGATTGGCTTAAAAAATAATAAAAATAGAAGAAAAAAGTTGTTTGTGATTGGCCTGGGCCACTTGTCATTTCGTTCCCTACTATTCCCCAAAATACCGGTAAAGATGCGAAAATGCTCCACGTTTTACTGATAGAAATTAATGCATATATCAGTAAACTGTGCATATACTCATTATTTTTAGCATTATTGTAACTAATTATCGAAAAGCTGTCAGGTGGCCGAACACAGTTTTCAAGTGCCCATGCCTAATTTACCATTACTTTTAAACTATTTATGCTTTGGCGCCCATTTTTTGCAAGAGTCAAGGTTAACCACAGACGTATTTATTCTCGCATTTTGGTTAGGGTGTGTTGCTGTTGCCATGGCAACAGGACTGGTTAAAAACAAGGCTTAAAAATGGTTTTTGTTTATTTTAAAAAAAACCAGTCGACGGTTACATTGTTTTCATCGTTTGCACACTACTGTGAACGTTTGCACACTTCTGTCAACACTATTCTAATCAAATTTGAGATTTTTCGTGATAGATCATTCAAGTGGTTTCTGAACTGTTTTTTTTTGCCAAATTTCTTAAAATTCTAACGACTGAATCGTTAGAAATCGCCACGTTTCTGCTAAAGCAATCGGTCTCAATTTTTCGAGCAGTTGCGCATGCGTTGCATTTAACGGGACTCTTTGAGGTTCTTTCCCAATCTCGTTCCCAGAGCCTCTTTCCCCTTGACCAGCAGTCGGAAAACGAGAGCTCTGGGAGCAACCATTTTGAAAAAACAATTGAAATAACCGAATTCTGCCCATCCGGTCTCACGCAGTCTGCATCTACGGCGCATGCCTGAAATGGTTGCTCCCAAGGCGCTCGATTTCCTGCCGCAGGCCAGAAGGATCGTGGGCTCTGGGGACGAGAATGGTTCTTTCCGTAACAAACAAAAGCTGAAAATTGCTGGGTGGGTCAAAGGCTTTTACCGGTAGAAATAATTTAGTAGTTATATTTTTGAAAGTATAAATGGCAATGGAACCAGATTTACCACACAGTTAGGTTTTAACGTCCTGAACATTTTAAGGTAGAATTGATACTTCTGA
The DNA here is from genome assembly GCA_019787425.1 of Platygyra sinensis. Taxonomy (NCBI): domain Eukaryota; kingdom Metazoa; phylum Cnidaria; class Anthozoa; order Scleractinia; family Merulinidae; genus Platygyra; species Platygyra sinensis. Next base: position 97,625 of record JAHPZR010000926.1, on the reverse strand, counting down.
CAGGTCACCTGACATGTCACGTGACGTTTAGCGGAAAATAGCCATTATTTGAGGAATTGGTAACCGGTTTTAGTAATATCATGCCGCAAAAACGTGTTTTAGATACAGATCAATCATTTTCATCC
>JAHPZR010000926.1:85000-92500 GCA_019787425.1 Platygyra sinensis | reverse complement strand
ATAATAGTTATTAGGGACCTTTAGCAATGACGACGAGAACGTGGACGTCACCGACCGGAAGTCTGGAAAACGAACTTCGATGCTACAACGCATGCCCAATCGAGCTCTACTCGTCGTCCACACCTCGTTCAGGACGCCATTTGCCGCCATCTGCCGTCTTGTCGAGAACGTGAGTATGTTTTATTTGTTTTCTAATTTCTACATACGCATCTTAGGGATTTCTTCAATCTTAAGGGTCCGTTGGTGAATAAAAACAGTGTCGAAAGTACTTTGATCGTACCGTGATGAAAAAAAACTTGTTTTCTTTCGAGTTTCAGGTAGAGCTTTACAGTATAAAGTGGAGAAAGCAATGGCGGATGATGAGAAAAGTATCGCAGGGTACGTAGTAGTGCTTTTATAAATACTAATCGCGGGAATTTCGTTATAGTTTTGTAATTTATACCAACTGGCATTTTTAAGAAGATTTCTGGGCTTTAAAAAAATTCGAACTGCTCGGATCGACTGCATGTAAACTTCGCTTAGCTCTGAATCACTGGAGATTGTTGTTAACACTGCAGAATAAACGTTAAATTGTTTTAGTGGGTAATTTTTGCATTTTCAAATTAGCAGAACGTTTGACATGTTTTAGCCTGCATTGATTATCAGCCGAAGAAAAGAAATAAAAGCAAAAATTAATTTACAAATATTTACAGCTTAAAAGCGTTAAGCTTATAAATAAGCTTAAGTACTCAAACTTAAATTAATTTTACCATAGGATAAAGTCTATTGCATTAACACTAAGTAGAAGATGTAATTCTTTATGTAATAAAAATTTTGTTGTTTTCAGAAATTATGCCATGAAGTGGTCAGATGAACATGACCTACTGAAGCTGTGCAAATCCTGAAAGAGAAGTTCGAGAACGAGAGAGAAATCCGGAAGGAAGAAATTGAACTGAAGAAGAAAGAGCAAGAAAATAAAGCCGTCCAACATCAAATGCTTATAGATCAGCAGAGACAGAACCAGCAACAATACCAGGATGTCTTGAGGATAATGGCTGAACAGCAGCGCAGGCAGGAACAGCAGCAGCAAAATTTTCAAATGCTTTTCTTGCAACAGCAACAGCAACAGAGTCAAATACTCATGGGTTTGCTGGAGAAAGTCGTGCCTAAGACCTCATGAGAGAAAGGTGAAAAAGCAGTTGAGAAAAGCAAATTGGACAGGAGACTTGCTGTTGCACACTTGCAATCATGTTGTAGTTATCATTTTGTTAAGTGCTAGTCTTAGAGGGTTTTTTTGACAGTACATGATGAGATTGTTAGTTAACAAAGTTGAAATTTCTTCTACTAGGTTCAGAAAGTTGTGTTGTTTTTCTATAGGAAAAGCTGGATTTGTTTTATTTTCCTCAGGACATAGAATGTTTACAGTGATCAGAGATATATAGTTGAAGCTAAAGTATTTTAAGTGAGCCTTTTCACTCCTACGTTGTATGGGTTGGCAAGTTAAAAATTGAAACGGTCAACATTCCAAGTTTCATTTTGTTAAAAAATATACTGAGAACAATTTAAACAGCAGGATTTGGAAGTACCTCTGGATAGCTTTTTATTGGAATAGCAATTAAAAATTAACATGGTTTCAACCCAGGTTTAATAAACTGTATGGTCTTGGAATATTTAACCATATTTCCTAGAGGGGGGTGGGGTGGTGTTACAAATGTTTATAACATAATCTGTTTGTTAAGATATGATAACTCATGCTGAACAATGGAACTGTTATCATATTTTGAGTTCCAAATTTTCTAACTTTTTCTGAGGTTTATGTGGAAACATTCTCGTGTTACAATTTCATGTCTATGTGACTTGGCATTTCCATGGCAACAAAGCTTTGGCCAAATTTTAACATTTTTTTGTTTTATCTGCCTCTTGTCCTCGCATGTAAGCTGTTCTGAAGATAATGGCCCTTCCCCTTTTATAAATATATATTTTTATTTAAGAGGGTAGTGGTGAAAAACTTTGAGCCGAACCCCAGGCTCAAGAAAAACAAAAATGCCCAAGCTAACTTGGGCTAAAGGGCCATTATTTGTAGAAGAGGGTGGTGTGTTTTTACTTGTCTCTGCAGTGTGTGATATCCCCTCCCTACATTTAATATTTTGTGTCCCAATTAGTGAAAGTATTGTTCTAGAGTGGGCGGCTCAATACCAAAATAATCACTGGTGGTATTACCGTAAAGGCATGTTATGGCATTACGAAGCAGCGCACAGACAACGTACATTTTACCAACACTGCTAAGTCCGATCTTCAAATTCTTTTTATAGTCAAGAAATTTAAACGAATTGATGACATCCCCGAAAAGCCATTCCACTGAAATCCTTAAAGCGCTCATAGCTTCGTTATAATCCTGCATGAGGGGTGCAAGTGGGACGTGGCGAAACGGGGTCTGAAGATGCACACGGAGAGGGTACGCCAAATCTCCATAAATGCACATTGGTTGACCTGTTGGAGAAAAAGCGTGCCGTTGCAGGTCACGCAATAGTCCAGAATCTGCTAACATCCCTGCGTCGTGTTTACGCCCCTCTAAAAAGAAGGAAACAAAAATCAAAGGTGAGAATAGAACTTGCTTAGAAAGTTTACATAATACAAAAACAGTAATAAGAACTTCTTAAAAAAAAAAAAACTCACCAACTGGTCCATATAAATTTCCAATGAGTCCATTTGGTAGAGATAACGATTGGAATTTCAAGGCGTGGACCCTCTTATGACCATTATAAACAATTCTCTGGCGTTCATCAGGTCTTGAAATGGGTCTGACAGTCCCATCGACGAAACCAAAGCAATTGTCGAGGGGAGCTCCTTGTCCTGATATAGCATCTGCATTACGCTGTAAAGCCCCGTGGTTAAGAAGATCTTGATTCCACTGGGTTATAAGGTGCCCATGAACGTCATAGATGTAGTCGATCACATCATTTGTGATCAGACTTATTACAGAAACTGGTCGGCCAAATCGCGGAATCATATCGCTGAGCCGACATGGGTAGGCAACTCTTTTGAGAAGCATACATAGCCCCTCTATGTCTTCACAAATACTTCTCTGCTCACATCTCAGCACTGGTGGTAGTTGGAGTGCTGCAACCAGGCGAGCGAGGTCTTGCTTCTCGACACGAAACTCGGCTCTGCATTCGGCGGAGTTCATAGAATCCAAATCGAATCGCTCGTAGTTTCCATGGGGAAATTCGGGATTTTTTGTTTTGAAAGTATCGTACAGCAGTAAAAACTCTTCATCTGAGACAATGTTATCGCCATAAAGAAGTATAAGCAGGTCACGAAATTCTTTAAAAGACATTTTCCTGTTGACTGCCACAGAAAGCTGCAGTAAAAGACTCGTCCACGTAACCGGTGTGCTAAAGTATTTATGTTTCCCGCCGTGGACGACCGCCCCGTCCCAGGCTTCAATCGGTCATAAACTTCGTCGTCCACGTTCTCGTCGTCATTGCTAAAGGTCCCTATTGCAGGACTGACGGACAACAGGACAATGAACAGAAACAAACGAGGACAAAGTATTGCAGAGACTTCAAAAACGGAGGGAATCAAGAGAAAGCACCTCTTAAAATAATTCAAGAGATTTCGAATAAACAGTCTCCAGCAATGAACTATAAGCTGTGGCTGGATTCGCAGATGGTTTATAATTGTCTTTGGGAGATTCTCTTGACAGATGAGGGTCTTCGATTTCACACGCCTGCAAAAGAAACAAGAACGGTTTCGTTTAGACGGCTGCACAGGCCGAAATGACGTGTAAAAAGCCAAAATAAAATAACACACATATGATACTATAAAAAGCGGCTGCAAAAGACGCGAAACGCCGAAAATATTGTATTGCAAGTGTTCAGCAAATATTGCAAGACCGAGGAATGGGAAAGGAAGCACAACAGCTCGTAAAATAAACATTTTTGCTCTGTGCCAGATGGTGTCCTCCTTTGAGAAGAAATAGTTCCCTATCAGACTTCCAAGGCTGACTGGGCTTGCTCTATCCAGAACAATCTCATAAACGCCGTCTTCCACGACTTCTGTCGGAGCGAAAAGACAAAGAAAAACAGGGGAGTAATAAAGCAAAACGATGAAGAATACAAGACATAAACAATGCAAAACATCCACCGGCCAACTACCGCATTTTGGCAAACCCTCAAAAGTATTGCTATTATTCCCAGTTGATTTGGTGATTTTGATACAAGGTTGTAAATTATCTGTCATCTGTTCGTTGCAATCGATGCTATCAAGTTTGACTCCAAGATCTGCAAGCCGAACTAGAAAGAATTTGGGTGATGAACCACTGTAATAAGTTGGTACAGCAACGTCTGTGCTTATAGGCGTTAAGGTACATATGGCCATGATTTGTTTGTGTTCTTCAATAGAATCTGTACAAGACGTTAACTTTAGTGCGCTTTCCAGTGCCTTTGCGAAAACTGAAAGTTGCTTGTTTCCGCTCGAGCTGCGAGATGTTTGGCTTACGCATTTTTCGGTCGCTTTTTTCTCGTACTTCTCAAATGCAAACGTGTTACCAATCGCTTTTTTCGTGGCGATTGTGGTATTTATTTCCTCCATGAAAACAGAATCCAGAACTGCACAATTCCAGCTACAACGAGTTTCATCTTTGAGACCATCGACAGGTGCCTTGTTGTTATGAAGCGATGGCTCCAGAGATTGTACTTGACATAACACTACTACCAACACAACTAAAGATAGGCAGGTATTTTCCGACAGCATTCTCATAGATTGCAATGGACCCAGAGTAAGCTGATATTTGGTTTCTTCGAAGTAAACCTGAAACTTTTATCTTCGCTCGAAGGTAGCAAATGAATATGGCAAGTAAGCACCTGTCGTACTGATATGGAAATTGAAACTGAAAGTGATGCAAGTACAATAGGGAAGATAGTTGTTTACGGACACTGTTTCTGTTATTCAAATTTACGCGATATGAAACAAAAGAACTCTTTTTCTCAGTTGCCAATCGGTTTCTGGATGGACATGAAAAACAGAGATGACGTCAAAGATATCTTAATTAAACCCAGAAGTGATGGGAGTGGGAATTAGGACTTAGTGGTGAAGGAGAAAAACCACGACGCCAACGGCAACGTCGCCAAACAAACTATTTAGTGAGAAGAACAATGGCTCGGTGCATTTCTTTGCCGTTTTTATGGGAGCAATTACAGAATGCAGGGTCACTTTGGATCATCTTTTTGAAGAACTGAAGTATAACACAATAGGCACTTTTGTCGGTGACTCAATGAGATGTAATTAAGTGACCCTGCATTCTGTAGTTTAGCCGTCCTCTGCAAAACAACAACATGGAATTACCAAATTTGCGTTGTCAGGAGAACATGAACCCCGACGGCACTGTAATGGCACGTAATCTTGTGTGCTTGACTTCTCTCTGTAAAATTTTGAAAACCTTTTCAGAAATTTTAGGACTAAAGTGGCCGTATATCTTCGTCATTGTCAGTACGGTTATATAATAAACAAATTAATAATATTACGTCAGTTGTAGATATGGAATATTCCTTCTCGTGTTGAGCACTCGAAGAGATTTTCCTTATCAACGCGCTTCCGTGTATTATCCTCTGTTTATTTCTGGGTATTTAAAAACGTTATTTTTCGAGTATTCAGTATTGATTCCCGCTAGAGTGCAAGATGCCTAGTTTGGGCATTAGGCGGCTTCCTTGTTTGGTACTTGCCAACAAGTTCAGTCGACTTAAATTTAGTTCTGATTTCATTGTACAATGCCAACTACATTACTCTCTTTTAACCAACCTGATGGGGATATGTCGTTGGTAAGAAAAAAAGTCAGGCCTTACAAATTCTCCGATGAAGAACAACAATCTATTTATCGACGCTTGCACGAAACTTTTGAGTTACAAGAGACCAGTAACACGAAAGAAGCACCCGGTACGCGATTAGCTCAAAAAGCGGGCGCCACTTTGTCTTCCAATCAAAAAAGGAAACTAAAACAGATCGTGACATGCCTGTACAAGTTTTCCCGCGCTTCCCGTCAGCTTCATGTATTTACTTTGAATTTTCCGTCGACTGTTTCATTGGATTGTCTTCATCCTTTGTAATTGGTCTGAGCTGGAGGGGGCGGAGGACACAGGACTTTAGAGAAGCGGGTTCGAGAAACGGTTCGCGGCGGTCCCTTCTTAGGGGGTTCAAAGCATCTTTTCTCGGAAATTGCTCAAAATATAGAAGTGCTTGGAACACTAGGGGACTGTTTGGTGTCCATCTACTAATTCTTCACTTCAAATTTCAATTTTCCAAACTTAGCATTTTCCTCAATTTAACCGGCCTATCCTTTCAGAAAAAAATATCTCTTAACAAAATGCCCAAAAATCACCCAAAAATTTACACAAAACTGCCAAACAGTGTTTTAGATAAGCAGAGAGATTCGCGTTGCTTGACTGAAACATGACCGAGATCAGCCTTCACGTTTACCCCCCACCTTAGAAAAAAAAGTCATACTAAATAAAAACCGAAAACTGTGCTTGTATACTCATTATACACTTTTATTACTATTGTAAGCAATCTCTGAAAAGCCATTTTCGAGTTCTCAATAAAGTGTTATTGTTACAAGTCAACATCTAAGTTTTCGTTTGCTAAAAATATCGTATTACAACAATCAAGCCAAACTGGTTTTTCAAAAATTACTGGCGGTATTGATATAACGACACAGTATACGAAAACTCATACTATCTTTAGTGTCATGCCGATTTCCAGTGTTTTGGCAAATCAATTTAAAACAATTGGACAAAAAAATAATATGCTCAAAATTAACTGATCATCATTAACAAAGCAATAAAGTAGTCAATAAATGAATTCATTGTCATCTGTTCTGACTGTTCCATGGGAGGCATAAAAGGATGTCTATAATAGGTAAATTACGAGCTTCCAAATAAATCAATACTAACAATTAAGTATCAGGGCAAGACCGTACATGTATATAGGCAAAGATTTAAAAAAAGATATATATATACATGTACATTATACAGACTCGGTTACGAAAATATCAAAGTAGTATATATACATGACATGCGTTATGCCTTTGACGAGCAAACTAATAAACTATGTTGATAAACTAAGACACGTCATGATCCTGCATGCCCAGCAGTTCTTTTAGATTGCAATTGAAAAGACTTTGTTTTTTCTTTAATCTGGCCTTGCTTAATTTTTAGCTTCAATAACGATTTTTTGGTAAAAGATCATATTTTGGAAGTCACACAAGAATCCAAACGATAGAAACAACGAACGACAGAAGCAAAGTAAAATTCACGTCATGTCACAGTTCATCATGTGTCCTTTCCGGGTGTTGCGAAGACCTGTCATTAGAGTAAGGCTCTCATACATTGGCTTCACAGTAAGTTTGTGGGTCTTCTAGAGCAAGGGTTCACAATGAAAGTCATCATTGCCGTCTAGCATCACGTGATTATTAGCTGGAAGTTCTCTTCATTCACATCTTGTGGTAACGTTTCATTGACATCTGCG
>JAHPZR010000926.1:75000-80000 GCA_019787425.1 Platygyra sinensis | reverse complement strand
ACCAATAAGCTCCCTTCTTTCTTTCTTCATAGCATGCCCTTGAAGAGATGGCAAAATGTTACTCAAAGCCAAGAGATGCCTTGAAAGCATTGCTAGCGAAACTCTTCACAGAGATAGAGCTTGCCTCCAGTTCTATTAAAGGGACAAACTGCAACCTTCAAAAGGGAAAGGAGAGAGGCGCCCTGAACCAACAAAGTGTTGCCATTATCTACTGAAAGTAATTAACACATTAGTCTTTAACCAGCGATAACTTATTAATGATCCAGAAGTGTAATTCTTTATTCATACTACATATGGATAAAGGAACTGCGGCAGCTGCTGATTAAATAACATAAGATAATTAAGGCATTTGAAAATACATTTTTGCTGGAAAAAAAATGTTTACTTTGTAATTCCAGGCATCATGAAAGAGCAATTCCAGGCGCACCAAGATGCAGTTAACCTTATGATCAGAGGACAGCAGAAGCAGTTTAGGAAAAAACTGCTGTCATCAACTGCACCACAAAATTGTTAATCATTATTTATTATTTAGAATCAATTATTTTGTTTTCAAGTTAAATAATTTTTACAATCATGTATATTCCGATTTACAAACAGACATAATCATAAAATAGTAGGTCAAATTATCATTTTTTAATAAGGTATAAGCCTCTGTATTGTACATATGAAAATGAGAGATAATATTAAAAAGATTTTCAATTCTATTGCTACTCTCAGTTTGTTTTGAAGTTATTGTGACTAAATACCAGGGAAACTGCAGCAAGGCAATTGTCTGAGGGAAATTTGATTTGATTAATTGACCCTGTGACGAGGATCAATGTCATGCCTGCGCATCGAAATATTTGATTGAATTTCAACAAAGCTTTCCCGGGAATTCCTTGGAGTTCCTAAGAGATCTGGACAATTCTCAACAAGTTTTGGAAACTCCCAAGAAATCTCCGGAATTTGCTAGAAGTCTTGTGAATTCTCGAGAATTCGTGACATTCGTGACATTTTTAGTGGCTAAATTTGGTTCTCGCGAATTCTCGGGAAATCTCGTGAATTTCAAAATAACTTCTACCTCCTGCAGACTGCCGAGAAATCTTTGGAATTCCCGTGAATATATAGTGCAAATTAACGCGAAAGGATGCAAGGTTTTTCCCAAGAATTCTCGGGATAAGGTTTTCGGGATATCTCAGTTTTTCTAGAGAAATCTCGAGATTTCTCTGCACTTTTTTGTACGGGCGAGATGCTCAATGAAACAAACTCACTGTTTCCCGCGAGGCCAGTCATTAAGTGCTTATTGAGAGGTGAGAATAATTTTACCATGACCCATTTCTAATGCAATGCAACACTTTTCTTGACCCGCCCTTTTTTACACATTGAAAAAAAAAAGTGATCAACCCCCAATTTTTCATAACGCACCCCCTCTCTACTTTATGACCGGCCCCAAGTCATAAGTCTCATAATCAGTATAAATTGTTCTTTTTGGGTTCAAAATGAAAAGAGCGAGTTCTTATATGTATACCCTTCTAAGTTGGATTACAGAGTAACAGTTATCATAACTGGTGATGTATTAGATGATTACTAGCTGAATGTTCTCTTCATTCACATTTTGTGACATCTCTTCATCGATGTCTACCCCACTGTTTTCCTGTCCTTTGTTAACTGCGAAAATTGCTTCAGTGTACTTTTGCACAATTAAGGGGATCTTCTCATCAGCAGTCAGAGTTTCAATGTCTTTTTGCCTTCTTCCATCCACAGTGTAAATGACGAAGATCTTGGGTAAAGATCCGGATGCAAATGTCAAGAAAGCCTTCATGGCAGGGGTAGCACTAACATTGAGCAGCATTATCAATGAGAAAACAAAAAGCACGAAAGATACAATTAATGTGACCTTCAAAATCAATACACAGACACTTTCTCTGATAGGCATCAATTCTTCGTAAGCCATTTGGAAAAGTTCCTTGGGGATTTTCACCGGGTTATCGCTGTTGCCACTCGCATTTTGGGTGTTTTCTAGCAGTGGATCTGTGTTTAGAATCACGTCTGTGATTTGGCCATGTCGTGATGTCTTGAAAGACTTGTAATGTTTAAACAGCGCAAGGCCAAGATCCTGGTATTTGTTGGTAAAAGAGCTGTAGCTACTCCATAAATAATACAAGACAAGAACTGAACAAGCTGCAAACGGAAGGCTTTCTTTAGTTAGCAAAAGCACAAACGCTAATACAATGGCTACATCGACACCAACACTAGCAAATAGCAAAACCAGGCCTGCTCCGAGTAGTGCTGGTATAGCAAACAGACTTGTAATCACGATACGCAGAAAAAGTATTAACCAAAATATGTGGTCACTACATGGTCGAAAGTAAGGCCCACGTTTTATAGCCAAATCACTAAAGACATTAATTAGTGGGCATGTTAAAGAAAGAGCAATGGAAATTGCCTGTAATGTGAGTATTAGTAGTATAACAGTTGCCGCAGGGCTGACGAGCAACAAGACAATGAACAAAAGCAATCGGAGAAAGAAAGAGGAAGAAAATTCAAAAGCAGAAGGAATCAAAAGGAGGCACCTCTTAAAATAAGTCAGAAGATGTCGAATAAAAAGTCTTGAACATTCCACCAAAATTAATGGCTGGATACGCAGATGACTTGAAACCCGCTTCGGAAGATTCTCTTGACAGATGGGTGTCTTCGATTTAAAAACCTTGCAAATGATGCAAAAATGATTCTCTCTAGAGAGCACCGCAGGAGAAAATGACATAAAACCAATCATTATGTAATAACATACATAGGGAAATATCATATATGGATGGAAAAGACTCGGCGAAAAGCCGAAAACTTTAAGAATCTGAGCCTGGGACATATTGTTCTGCATGGAAGTATTCAGTAAATATTGCAAGACCGAAGAATGGGAAAGGAAGCGCAACAGCTCGTAGAACAAACATTCGTACTCTGTTTTCCTTTGAGAAAAAATAGTTCCCCATCAGACTTTGAAGACTGACTGGGCTTGCTCCATCCAGAACAATTTGATGAACGCCGTCTTCTGTGACCTCTGTCGGCGAGAAAAAACAAAGAAAAGCAGGGGAGTAATAAAAGAAAACGGCCACGAAGCCCAAGTTTAATAATATCAAAGCGTACACCGGCCATTGAACCCGTTTACGTAGACCTTTGAATGCACTGCTATTATGCCCAGCTGATTTGGTGATGTTTTTACAACGTTGTAAATTATCCGTCGTCTGTGTATTACAGTCGATGCTATCAAATTCGACTCCAAGATCAGCAAGATGGCTTTGAGGGAATATGGGAAACGAGCCACTGTCATAAGTTGCCTTTGTAGCTGCCATGTTTATAGGTCTTAAGGTACATATGGCTCCGATTTCTTCGCGGTCTCCATTTGAATCGGTAAAAAACATCAAATTGGCGACGCTTTCCAATGCCTTCGCGAAACTTGAAAGTTGTTTACTTGGCAACCATATTTGCCAGTGTTCAGAAATGTTTCCGCTCGAGTTGCGTGACGTCTGGTTTACGCATTTGTCGTTCACCATTTTCTCGTACTTGACAACAAGGCGAATCACTAGCTCTTTTCTTGGCGATTTTGGTCCTTATTTCCTCCACCAAATCAGAATCCAGAATTGTACAATTCCAGCTACAACGAGTTCCATCGTTGGGTCCACCGACAAGCTTGCTGTTATTAAGCAATGGCTCCAGAGCCTGTGCGCCACAAAGTACTACTAGCAACACAGCTAAAGAGAGCCAGGAATTTGCCGACAACATTCTGACAGATTGCAATGAAAACAGAGCAAGATGATCGTTGGCTTGTTCGAAGTAAACGTGAATCTTATATCTTCACTTCTATTATGCTTAGTAAGCAACTGTCGGACAAAATGTGGAAATATTGAAACTGAAAGTGTTTAATTATTAACACAAGGGTGACGTCACCGATATGTTGGTATACCCGGAAGTGATGGGAGTGGGGGCAGGGAAACTAGAGGTAAAGGATTAGGATCGAGGAGAAGGCTACCCTAACACGGCTGTTATTGTTTTTTGTTCAAAATTTGAAAGATTTGAGCGACTCCCTTTGTCTAAAGACAAACTCTGTGTTTAACCCTATCTTCTTTGCCTTCAGGAATTAGGGACGGACCATTACAAAAGTGGTGGGGGATGGAGAAAAAACAAACAAACATAAATCATGCAAGGGAAAATGCCAAGAAAAAAAATTCGTGCAAAGAGGAAGATAAAGAAAAAAATTCATGCAGACTTTTATTAAATATATAAATTTTGCAGGTGTCTATTAAAAATAATTCTTATATATTCAAAATTTCTTGGGGCCTTACCCAGGCCCTGCTATATTTATATTATTAATAAATAAAGACATATAATAGTGTACTTAAGGTGACATAAATAGCGTCGCGCACTAATGACGTCACGAAAATTTAACTCTCAGTGTAACGCAGATAAACAAACCTTTCCATGGGCTACGTCTTTGAGAGCGTCCCATTGGCTATTTCTTTGAGAGCGACGAGTAGCACAACAATGCTCGTGAACTCTTCAGCGAGATACTCAGCGATTAATCATGTATACATGTAGGATGTTTACGAATACACGTGTTACTTCCATAGCAGAGAAATTTTTTTTTGGTCCCGACATTCAGGTGCATCACTCACAAGAAAGCCAGCAACCCGGAAAATGAAATACCATAAAGATATCATGGCCTAGATCCGATCCAAACCGTTGCCTTGCCGTGATGAAACTAGCCAGGCTGCTCTGTCTTCGCATTTAAAGAGCAATCTCAGCCGGCGCTATTTGGTATCGCGCCAAACATATGAATGAAATAGCTAAGATCTACTCACAGTCACAGATTTGTTTCTGTGGTCGGATGTATAATGGTTCTATTTAAGTCTAGATCCATCAAATTGCACGGTAAACCCAATTCTGCCATGAATTTGGAATTGTCTGAAAAAAATTATGTCCTCTTGTTACATCGTGTTCGTTTGAGTGGACAGCTCGGGTTGTCAAGT
>JAHPZR010000926.1:55000-70000 GCA_019787425.1 Platygyra sinensis | reverse complement strand
GATTTGATTAAGTACATCAACAGATGTGAATGTCCATACTAAACTAAGAAAAGATACAGGTAAAGATGCCAACTGAATGACGCTAACTCTTTCCTGCTGAATGCTAATGACGTACAGCTGGATGACGAACTGAGGGGCTGATTCAAGAACGGCTTCAAAGAACGCAGCAACTTGGCTGTAATACATTTTCTTTAGTTTTCCAATAAACTTGGGGCTACCAAAGTCTGTTGCACGTTCGTATTCCTTCAGGCAGAGCACAAACATTTCCAACCTCGCCACAGCAGCTGTGAATGGATGAAAACCGATGAGAAACGATTTTAACCACTTACAGGACGGAGCTCGCCTACTCCGCTCGTTGCTTACGGTATGTGGCCGTTTATAAGAAGCATAATAGTATCCAAAAGGCATCCACGGTAGAAACACAAAACCAAGGCCAACAGTAAACCATGTCTTATGATCCTGGCGGTAAAATTGCACCAATGTGAGTATGTCGGTTATCGGGTCAGCAAAACTTAAAACTGCTCCGACAAGAAACACGTACTTGCTGTACCACTCGATCGCCACATAGTTCTGTTGACGTTTCCACCGTTGCTCTACCGATGTAAACATTTAACGAGTCGCAAATGTGATCAATAGCTGGGCGAGAGACGAGAGGAAGGAGTGGAAGTTAATGCATCACGTCAACGACTTTGTTGTTGTCCGTGCAGTAAGTAGCCTGCGAACGCAGACGTATTTCCGGCTGTCCGTTGTCTCCGCCGAACCAGTGACTGCCGGAAATACGTCTGCGTTCGCAGGCTATGCAGTAAGTCATATTGTTAAGTGACGCAATTGCCTGTTATGATCTCATCACCGCAATGTTGGATGTATTAATATCAAACACGAAAATTTGGGAAAGGCCGTCTTCGACCACACTTCCAAACGCCGAGAAGAGAGTTGAAAATCAGGCACACAGCGAAGCATTTGTTACGGAATTCTGAGGAGAAACGAGGAAATCAAATCATAAAAATCTTTGCTAATTAAGATCAGATATCCAAACAAGGTTACGGTGATGATTTCCTTTGCTTAAACACGATAAACCATGAGTCGGAGAAGACATTTGCAAAAGTCAATAGCAAAAACTGCGAGCAGTCTCTTTCTTTTCCTAGTGTACGACGCGAATACACGAACGTGAAGAAGAAGAAGAACGATCGAAGGGCGAGAAACCCGGGTGCTGAGAGAAGGATATAGAGAGCTATTTTTCCTGTCTCGCTCCAATTCCTTCTTAGACTGCGAGCATTCTCTTTTCTGCGCAAAAATCCGCAGGAAGAAAGCAAAAGAGCTGAGGCCGCGAGCCACACTAAATGCACCTTCCTGGTTACAGCAGCAATTGACTTATGTCCTTTGGACACGTTCCTACTCTTTAGTACAGTTGTCTTGCTCTTCTAGCCCAAGAGAAAGCCATTTGATTGCGTGTTTATAAACGTTTCGCATGACAAAACACATATTGGACAACTGTGATTTCCATAATACTTGAAGCTACTATAATGCTTTTGTTAACATGTGTGTCACGAACAGGGGGTAGCGGGAGGGTGGCATCGAGGCCTGGAACCAAGTTTCTATGTTCGCCCCAGCTAAGAAATTTGGCCGAGAAAAACTAAGTACTGACTTTCGTTGGAAAAAACATGACAAACTTCTGCAGAGAGTTTTGTAAACGTTTAGCTTGTTTCATGTTCAAGGATCTAAGGAAAAGTTTCAGTTGCCCTTCCTCCAAATCCTAGACATTTTAAGGGAGCGCGGATAACTGTTGAACTGCAAACCTGTGAGCGAGAACTCAACTACGGAGCAATGTGGATGTTTATTTCAGCGTGAACCAGATTGCAGCCATCACGGCGTAATATTTCATTAATCCGTCGAGCATTTATTTCTGTACTGGTGTAATATCCACGGGATAAAACGAATTATTTCTGTATTTCTAGACTCCATACTGGTAAGGAGTTCCTTTTGGACAGCTTCGTGACCCGTCACCCTTCTCAGTTGCACTTCAGTAAGAGCTTCTTTCTGAGAGACCGGGGCAGACTTGGAAATGAAGGTCGGCCGATTTTGCTTAACATGGTCGTTATGTGGGCTTATGTAATTTGCCAAAGTTGCAGCTTCAACGACCTCTTTTCAGCTGAGTAAACGCAAACCCTTTTCGGGAGTGTTCATTAAAGTTGATTCGATTTGATTAGATATCACCCCCTCAGGGGTCCTCACAGGTTGATTTTCAATGAAATTTTGGCCACTTTTCAATCTTTCTTTTAGAAACGTACAATTAACTTCAGGCAAAAGCAAAAACATAATTATAATGCCCTATCCGTAGGCTTTTATGGGTAAAAACATTTGCTCGCGGAATATTTTTCGTTAGGCTGTGGCTGATATGACGACTTGGTCCTATTTGAACCAGATGGGAAGCAACCGGAAACATGAATTTCCGCAAACGGAAATTTAGGTAACCGTTGCGGGAAACACGAGTATACGTTAGGTTCCCGCCACTGCGGAGTCGCGGAAACGCATTCCTTAAACTCGTGTATCCGTTAGGTTTGCTGTGTTGCGGAATCCTTATTAACCGTTATGTTTCCGCAGCTCCAAAATTTAGCGGACACTCACTTATCAGTTCGGTTTCCGAATAGTAGAAATATGTAAACATGTAAAGTTAAGTCGCGATCGGATCGGCTCAGGTATCCCAATCTTAGAAGCAGAGGAAATAGTTGACCGCATGATTCTCGAGTGACGTTAGAAACTTTGAGGAATAGTTTGGTACCCAACAGTTTCATATCCATGGTTTTTGAAGTGCTACAACAACCTAGGAAATTCCGCATTCAGTTTTTGCTTCAACAACCTCGTCAGCACTCACGGAGAATTCACACACCACACTGCAACGTTTTCTGAAACAGGTACGTTTAAATTTTTTTATTTTCCTAGACAAAGAGAAACTCTTAAAAGTATATGTACTTTTCCTTTTCTTTCCATAGATTTCATAATACTTTATATAATTGAAAATATGAAATATAAATTTTAGCACTCAATTAAAATGTAATTTACATCCTTCATTTCTTAAGCCACAATCTATGGCCACACTATAAGCTAATCAAGACCTCAATGTTCATGATTTCAAAATTAATAGACAGCACTTAAATAGAAATAAAACTCTACTTTTTCTCATACTTCTTATTCACAAATAATTATAGTCAAGTAATATGTATATTTCAAGCCACGAGCCTTTCTTAAATACATGTAGTGAATACTAACAATATGTATCATTTATCTTAAAAAAGATAAACATTGAATTAACTATCATTCAAATAAAGTTGCTGCTGCAATGTATGTGTATGGTTTTCACTTTCCTGTTAGCCATAGTCTACGTCGGAAACAATGAGTATTTCGTGGTAAATTAGCTTTCTTTTTAAAAAATTATATCCATTGTCCATCAGTTCAATTATAAAGAAAAATACAGTCTAATATTAATTTTCATACCATACAATGTGCATCCAATTGCAAAAAAGTACACTTGAAGGCATAAAGATAGTTCTTTTAAGTATACAATCACAACCTCTGAATTGAAATATTTGTACTACGAAAACTGATTTACAGTTCTTTGCTTCCTATAAAAATTAACTTTGCACTACAGCTCATCCTGCCCAAGAAGGACAGTTGTTCGGGAGCGGCCTCGTTGACAAGTTTTGGCCCGCTACTCATAAAACTTAATTTGCAGCTGTCCTTTTTTGCCTGCTGCTCATGCGTGTCTGATATGTGGCATCCAGGAGAGCCTTAATTAACGGTCGTTAGCTTTGATCTCTCCCATTGTAGTGGCTTTACGTGCCTTTTTGGTGGACCAGTTCTTGTTTAATTCCTATTCATCTTCCTCACTTTTTTCGGAGGACATAAACTCCACAGCATTCTCCTGGTTTAGATGTTCAGTAATCTTCTTCTTGTTCTCTTGCGATAAGGTGGTTTTTTCAACCATTTCTTGCTGATGAATCAATTCCAAAGACCAAAAATAATGATAGTAGATGAGTTCTGTACTGGCGCTTAAACATGTATGGCACATAAGTTGACTTAGTACTTTCATGAAAGATTTGCATGACTAATCCTTAGCCATCATTGCACTTTCTGTTGTCCTACAAAACCACAGACTGTAAGGATAAAATATACATGGTACACCTAAAAGAATGATCAAATTTAACAGAACACTTGCTAACCAAAGTAAGATTCTTGTGATTTCCATGCTTAGGTTGGTAAAAACTGTAAAGCTACGTGATGTCGAAACAATGCTTGACCCACTTATCAGTCATGCTACAGATTACTGAGTCCTGTTATGTTAATGCATGTTAATCAAACATTCTATTCGCCAGTCAATTCATCTTTCGAATTCGGAAATGTCTCAAACCTGCAAGGCTCATCAATACTAGTCCCTCTGCGGATGTTAGTGTCGACTTAAGCAAAGGATAAGAAGTTAGGGGGGAGTGTGGGTGGCACTAGCCCTCAAACCTTTATCATCAATCCACAGCCTAATTTTGAAGTAAAGGAAGTAAAAAATTTGAACATAAAGTTTTTTTAGACTCATTGGACTCACATTTAGTTTGGCAGGAGTGCTTGTCACGTTACTTGCCCAGGCCCAAACTGCAACCCTAGCCCTAGCCCTAGCCCCCTGCAACCCTAATCAAGACACAGCTATAGGAACCCCTAGCTTTCACTGCATGGTGCCATAAAGCCTGGTCATGTGACCTCTATTGTCCTCTACTACCATGAAGTCTACACAGTCCACTTGAAAAGAGCATTATATTTGCATTATTTTTATCAGTCATATCATTGTTATTTTTATTACTATTAATAGTACTAACATATTACTAATATTATATTATTATCATTTTATTATTACAAAGCCACACCAGGGCTGTGACTAATTTTTGAGGTACATGTAGGGTGAAGATGTGCAAAAAGTAGCCAGGGAATCCAGCTCTCCTTATTTTTATTTATTTATTTTTTTCAATATGCTGTTTTTCTATGAAAGTAGCCAGGCATCTAATTTAGAATTATCAGAATTAGCCGGGTCAATTTCCTGGTCCCCAGCCCTTATTGACAGGCCTGTCATACTGAATCTTACCCTTTTCACTCTCAGTCTCCGTCTTCTCACGATTCAGTGTTCCTTTTGTTTTCCATTTTTCTTTTGGATGGCATCATCTCGGACACTCCTAGAGAGGTTATTAAATTCTAAACATTTCTGTAATACAAAAAGTAAAGAAATAATTTATGCCAATCTTCATGGTAACCAACAATCATACATAATTAATGCAAATATGCAAATTAAAATCAGAACTTTTAGCTTCAGAAAATTTTCACAAGATGTTTTACATATTTTCCCAGGCAATGTATGGTCAGGCCATGTACGAACAAAACTGTAAAAACTTTAATTGCCTTCGATAAAAACAACATTCTACAATCGCCATGTTGTTGACCTCGTGGTCCCTTTTTCGCGCAAAGCCTTATGGTCAAAAAACACAAGTTACTACGGTCTGGAGGGCCAGCGGCCGCTCCATCCTCCCGCCCAGTGAGTCGAAAGGAAGAAACGACAACTTAGGCGAAACTTAAGTTACAACAACAAACAGTTTTCTAGGAAAGAACAAGAAACGTTAACGAGTTCTCAGTTAAATCATAGTTCAACATTGTTCCTTTTAAACAGATTCTTCCAATAGGCACAATTTTGCTGCAGGTCGCAACAATGTTCCATTAGGGGTTTTCACTTCAGCCATTCGAACTCTGCCATCTCTCCCTGGAAACGTTTTCAGAATTCGTCCTAAAGGCCAATGCGAACGCGGCGCATCATCATTCTTTATCAGGATAAGGTCTCCTTCTTTCAAATTCCTCTCTTCTTTGTTCCACTTTGAGCGGATTGCCAGCGAGGGTAGGTATTCTTTACGCCACCGCTGCCATATCATGTCAGTTAGTGCTTGTGCCATTCTCCACCTTTTCCGGCTGTTCACTTCACGCTCTTCAAATTGGCCGGGTGGACTGTTTGGTGATGCTCGCCCGATGAGGAAATGGTTCGGCGTCAGCGCTTCGTAATCATCAAGGTCATCGCTCACCGAAGTAAGGGGTCGACTATTAATGATAGCCTCTGTTTCAACAAGGACTGTATGGAGGGTTTGCTCGGGCAAAACTTGGTCGTTAATGACGGTCTTCATAGCTCTTTTCACCTGCTTGACCATGGACTCAAATATTCCTCCCATGTGTGGAGCTGAAGGCGGGTTAAAGTACCAGTTGATCCCTTCTTGGGCCAATTTACCGACGATTTGTTCTTGGTTCAACAACCTCAAGGCTTCTGCTAGCTCTCTTTCTGCCCCTACGAAATTGCTTCCATTGTCTGAACGGATCGTCTTAGGGTTTCCTCTCCTCCCACGAAACCTTCTCAGGGCCATAATAAACGAATCAGTTGTAAGGTCGCCCGCTAATTCTAGGTGAACCGCACGGGTTGTGAGGCATGTGAAGATACATCCCCACCTCTTCTCAGTCACTCTTCCCCTTTTAACATTAATTGGACCAAAATAATCTAGCCCAGTGTGAGTAAACGGCGGCTCGCAAAGAGCAAGTCTTTCTTTGGGTAAAGTGGCCATTAAAGGGACGGTTGGTTTAGCCCTTCTCCTCTTGCAGTGAAGGCATTCATTGGTGACCTTTCTAACAAACGACTTCCCTCGCAGGATCCAGAACTGTTGGCGTACGAGAGCCAGCGTGTGTTCCTTCCTACATGGAAGTGTCTTTCATGGATGTCTTGAACCAGTAATCTTGACAAAGGGTGTTTGGGAGAAAGAAGCACCTGGTGCTTTGCTTCAAATGGTATCGGGGCTCTTTCCAGCCGACCTCCAACTCTGATGACTCCATCAATGAGAACTGGTTGCAGTGGAAGCAGTGAGCTGTTGGGCGCGAGACTTCGGTTTGCTTGCAGATCCTGGTAATCGTCCTGAAACGATTCAATTTGGGCTTGTTTATTCAAGGCCAACTTGGCTTCTTGGAGATCAACGGCACTCAAGTACTTGATTCGGCGCTGTGGAGGAGGTGATATCTTCTTTGCTTTACATCTCAGGTTAAATCTGAACCTCATCCACCATGCGTAGAGTCGACATAGCTTCTTCCAAGAAGAGTACCTTTCCCATTGCACCATACATACAGATGGAGACGTCGACATTGCAAGGACTGAGCTTTTGACTTCTAGTTCCTGTTCATCAATGACCGGTACTTCTTTGACTCTAGGCCATTCTGCTTCAGGCCGCAACAGAAAGTCTGGACCACTGATCCATCGACTTTGTGGGGTTAACTCATAAATCTCCTTTCCTCTCGTGCAGTCGTCTGCCACATTTATGGTGCCGGGGATGTGATGCCACTCACTAAGGTTCGAGTTTGAGACGATTTCAGCAACCCTGTGAGACACGTACGTGCTGAATCTTCTCTGGGTGTTGCTAAGGTAGTGCAGCACTATCTTAGAGTCAGTCCAAAAATGTGTTTCATCGATCTCAAAGTCAGTTTCTTCTGATATCTTAGACTTAAGCCTGCTGGCCACAACGGCACCCTGCAGTTCCAGGCGTGGTATGGTCAAGGTCTTGATTGGTGCTAGCCTTGTCTTACTGATAACAAAGCTCACGTCCACATGTCCATCAATCACTGCACGGAAATACGCAACTGCCCCGTAAGCAATTTCTGAGGCGTCACAGAAAACGTGTAGCTGGACGTTTCGGTATTGGCCACGGTGGAAGCCGTACCACCTGGGAATCATGATTGTTTGTAAAGATTTTAAACTCTCCTTCCAACTTTGCCACTTCTGAAGGATATCGTCAGGTAACTCGTCATCCCAATCGACCCGGCGTCTCCAAAGTTCCTGAATGATTAATTTTCCCTTTATCACGTAAGGGACAGCGATACCAAGGGGATCAAACACGCTGCTCATGGCACTCAAAATTCCTCGTTTTGTGTTCGGGAATTCACCTTTGACTGGTTCAAGGCTCAACATATCTTGTTCCGCACACCACCTCACTCCCAAGGCTCTTTCTTGTGGCAACTCATTACAGTCGAGGTGAACGGTGTCGCAGACCACTTCAGATGAAGGAATTGCTGTAAGCACTTCGCGGCTGTTTGACATCCACTTTGTTAGACGAAACCCGCCAGTTTTTAGAACTTCTATCAAATCTTTGGCAAGAACGGTGGCTTCATCGGAACTTTGCTTTGATGCCAAAAGGTCATCCATGTAGAAATTTCGCTGAATGGCACGGATCACATCTTCGCTGAACGTTTCTTGCTGTTCACGAGCGGTTCTCTGTAATGCATAGCTGGCACAACATGGTGAGTCGACGGCGCCGAACACATGAACGGCCATCTGATACTCGCTTGGTGTCTTTGTTTCATCCAAGTCTCTCCACAAGAAGCGCAAGGAGTCTCTGTCTGCTTCACAAACTCTCACTTGATGAAACATTTGTTCGATGTCTGCCATGATGCCGATCTTTCCAGTGCGAAATCTCATTAGGATTCCTACTAAATCGTTTAGCAGGTCAGGGCCAGTTAGAAGCTTATCATTCAAGGAGACACCGTCAAACTTAGATGCAGCATCAAACACTACACGGACCTTTCCAGGCTTGTTGGGATTTAGGACGGCATGGTGTGGCAGGTACCATGTTTTTGGAGTCGTCGCTTCCGCTTCCTCTTCTGTCATCTTTTGGGCATGCCCCTTGGCGGTTTAGTCATTTATGACGTTCTGATACTTCTCTGCTAGTTCTGGATTTTTCTTAAGTTTCTTCTCAGTACAGCGAAGTCTTGAAACGGCCATGGCACGATTGTTCGGCAAATCTGGTTCATCTTTCCATAACAATGCTGTTTTGTAGTGGCCTTCCTCTTTGACTGTGGTGTTTTCAAGGATAGCCAGTGCTCTTTTGTCGTCGACAGAAAGAGCAGACTCAGAGAGAGCCCGCTTGGTCCCATAAGAATCGATTTCCCAAAATCGTTCAATCTGATGTTGCAACATGGTCTCTTGGTCCATCGTAAGAAGGTTCGCATTGATCGAATCACAGTGTCCTGGGCTTACATTTCCGAACAGGGTCCATCCGAGAGGAGTCTTAACGGCGATAGGTTCATCCCATCGTCCCTGTCGGACTTCAAGGTGAATTAACAAGTGTGCCATGTCAGAACCAATGAGAATCATCACTTCCTCGCCTTCGAGCTCGGGAAGATCGACATTTGACAAGTGAGACCATTGTTCAGCGGCCCGTTTCTTTGACAATTTGAAAGATGGAATGTTAAGTTTGTCAATGACCCAGGCTCCATGGACCATAACTGGGTCTGGTTGACCCTTGGATGAAAGACCAAAGCTTACTCTGCGCAAGTTCTGGGTAGAGACATCATTAACTGTGTTAATGTCTAGCTGATAGCATTCACCAACTAGTTGTAAATGCTCTGCAATTTCTTTCCTAATAAGGGTGGAGTCACTTCCAGGATCGAGGACAGCATAAGTGCTGATTAGGTTTCCTTGACTATGAATCTGGACCGGCAGCACTTGAAGGAGAACCTTTCGTTGAGGCTGAACAGACACTTGGTTGATGTTACTCTGATGAGTTGGCGATGAACTTGACACAGGTACGGAGTGGCGAACACTTTCTTGTGATAATGCTGATGACTGAATTAAAGAACTGCTTTGGATGTTGCTTGGACCAGGCTGCGAGTCTGATTGAGGATCTTCGTGTAAAAGGGTGTGGTGAGGACGCCCGCACCGTTCTTTAAGACAACGCTTTGTACTTGGACAGTTCTTGGCTTGATGGTTCGTTTTCAAGCAGTTAAAACAAAGTTCCTGTTCCCATGCGAGTTTTCGCCTTTCTTGCAGGTGCTTAGACTTGAAGACAGGGCAGTAGGCCACAGGGTGTTTGCTCTTGCAAATAACACACGCCTTTGCTGTTTTAGGGGGTTTCTTCTCCAGCTCCTTGTTCGGTAATTGGTTTGGGGTTTGCTCTCGATCAGACAAACCATTGTTGCTTCTAGGAGTGTCAGGAGAGATTTCTGTGGTAGTGATTAGGGAGCTGATCTTGGAACTTGGCTTTGATTTGATGGACCTTTGTTTCTTGCCCCATTCCTCACTTATGAAATCTTCCAGAGGGTTAAAGAGTGTTTCTACTCGCTTGCAGAGCCACTTTTCAAACTCCACCAGGTTAGACCTATCGCTACGTCCTTCTATGTGCTCGTACCATCTCACTCTGAGGTTCATTGGCAGTCTCATGGTTGCCCTACTGAGATACTCTGGGGTTTGGAGAATAGCTGATTGACCCATCTTCACACACCATGTTGTACATGCCTTTACTTGGTAATGGTAGTCACGCAATGCTTGCCTATCATTTGAAGGTACATACGTACTGTTCAGCATGTCATTCAGATAAGCAGAGGCCACACTGTTAGGATTCCCAAACTGACGTTTCAATGTCTTCAGGGCAGTTGGGTAGCTATGGCCTGTGACACCTAGGCTCTCTACTGCTTTCTTAGCCTCCCCATCTAGATTTTGGAACAAGTATGCCATTCGATCTGAATCGGTGAGGGTAGTCTTGTTGTGGATCTGATCACGAAATCTTTCAATGAACTTAGGCGACTCAATTGGCTTTCCTGTAAATTTAAAGAGCTCAAGAGGTGCCATCCAAAATAATATGATTTTCAAATATACTCCGGGATCTAGTTAAAATATAAAATGCCACGTGGACGGTTTTACAGTAAAATGTAGGAATGTATTCAAGAGAGCAGATCCTGAGACAGCTTTGTATCGAGCTTATTAATAATTTAAGTTTGCTTAATGTTTGAACAATGAATTTTAGACTTTGTCTCAGAAATGACACAAAATACCTCCTCCGCTAGCAGTGAAGACCTGTCACATGGCGGCAAAGGTCGAACCGAACCTTCCAAAAAAACTCCTTGCGAACGAACAGAACAATTTCACTCTCCAGTTCGCCAAAATCGTCTACACTTTCTTCGTCTTCCAGATCACTGCCATCCGCCAAAACCATCTCTAAAACTTGATCGGTATTGAAATAATTTGCAATAACCGCTGTACAGCCTTTTCTACACTGCAGCTTCATAAAAGCAAATATGAACCCGTGTAGGGGAGGGAAAACTGGTATGTCTTTGAAGGGGTCGAATTCGACCCCACTCGTCCGAATAGGGTTAAAAGAGGTTAAGTATGTTTTAAAAATATGATCAAGTATCCCAGTCATTAGATGTAGCACATGGGGATTGTGTTCACCTTCTTACATGTAGTACTTTTTTGCTGTTTCTACAGAGTTACAGTGAATTTTAGATGATCTTCTAACATCAGTATCCACCCTTTTGATTCTGTTCTTATTTCTGTTATCTGCAATGCCAGTAACAATTGCTGTTTTCATTCAGGAGAATGGTCAAATTATTTCTCCATGCAAATTCACATTTTGGTCATGTGGTGGCACCAATGATCAATGCAGGACTTGCAAATATTTCTTGAACAATCATTTAATAGTATACTAGGTAAAAGTATTGCCAAGTAAATTAAGCATTTATTATTATAGCCCAGTTAATGAAGAAATACTTTTTATCTTAAAGAGCTTCTTTTTACACTGTGTGTAAATGTATTCTATTGGAATCACCCACTAGATTAGCTTTGCTATTTGAATGCTCCTATGTGTAACTCACTGACCACATGGGATGATTTACCTATTTTGTAATTAGTGCTCTTTAGTTTACTGACCAGTGTTAAATAAATAAATTTAAAATTATTAGTAATTTACTACAAAATTGCATATGGAAATGACTACCAACCTTTTATTTCTGCCTTTTTCCATTTCTGCTTTCCAAGGCTTCCTCTAATTAACTTCCTTCACTAAGACCTTCTCCACCTCTTGGTTGCCATCATGCTGATACCTCAAAGATAGATAAAGAACTTTGGTATTTCCGACTCGAAGATGGGCAGCCCAACTTGTGTCAATGAATGATCATGAAAGTACGTAAACAAAAAAGTTAAGCGATGTGAATTCCATGTCAAAATTTGCACCTTGTCATCATCTATGGTGTCTCTTCGCAATCAACCGTATGATCTAATATATATCACTGACACAAGCACTATTTTTCCATTCAAAGATGGATAAATAGTTTTAGTGTTTCCAACTCAAAGACGGGCAGCCCAACTTACTAGGAAAAAAGTTAAGTGATGTGAATTCCGTGTCAAAATTTTGCACCTTGTTATCATCTATGGTGTCTATTAAGAATCAACAGTTAGATCTATTAGCATTTCCCACTCAAAGATGGGCAGCCCAACTTGTGTCAATGAATGATCATGAAAGTTATTGAACAAAAAAGTTAAGTGATATGAATTCCGTGTCAAAATTTGCACGGCCTTGTTATCATCTATGGTGTCTCTTAAAAATCAACTGTAAGATCTAATATCACTGACACAAGCACTATTTTTTCCACTCAAAGATGGATAAATGGTTTTAGCATTTCCCACTCAAAGATGGGCAGGCCAACTTGTGTCAATAAATAATCATGAAAATACTTAAGGAAAAAAGTTAAGTGACGTGAATTCCGTGTCAAAATTTGCACCTTGTTATCATCATCTTGATATGATCTAATACCACTGACACAAATTAATAAGCTTTGGCATTTCTCACTCAAAGACGGGCAGCCCAACTTGTGTCAATGAATGCCGACATGAGTATTGAAATGAAAAGTAATAATAAACATACATGTAAGCATGTGTAAAAAGTAATCTAATCTGACATCAGTTGCAAAGACAGTGAAATCCTCCCTAACGGCATCCTTGACAAAAGCAAATGAGAATGTCAAAGTTGTGAACATTGTGTGCTTATCACTACAAGCAAACATTCACTAGAAAGCTCTTTTAAGTGCTTTCGTCACAATAATGTGCACATTCGACTTTGATTGACATTGCAAGGTTCACTGTAAGTTGTATTATACAACTCAGTATCATTTGCCACCCATGATAATTTGCAATTTTCACATGTGGATTTATTCTAATCTTTGTCTTTGGTAACTTTGTTGTCTTGTGTTTGAACCTTTTCCCATGGGACAAGCTGCTTCATTTCTTCATCGGGCAGAATGCGTGGACATCATTAATTATTCATAATTCACGAAAGCGGCAAATTTGAATAGAGAGCGCTCACAATTAGAGAAGAAAGGGCTCAAATTGGTCAAGTAGCGTTTATAAAAAGTGCTTTACCGCTTTATAGATGTCAAAATCCTACAACCTACGCACGGCTTTTTGAAGAAGAATGATGTACCTACAATTTAAGCCTAAAATGAAGAACATTGAGCAAGTGGAAGGACTATTGTTTCAAACGTCAAAGTTCAGCAAAAACAGGGAATTTCAGTATGGAAACAATTTTCGAACGTGATTTAACAAAATTTTACACTGTTTCACGAAAACCTACGCACTGCAAATGTAAGATACAACTTCTCTTTAATAAAATCCGTTTTCACTTAAAGTATTTATTAACAAGAACCACTATTGTTTTGAGTTTGAAAACTGCCGGCTGGAATGCATTCGAAAATGGCGCTTCAGGAGTAAGCGAGCTATTGTTTCAAGTGCAGGAGTGAATAACAATGGTTGCCAAGACTAACACAATGCCCATTCAAGAAACCACTCGGTCGTAAAATAATTCACAGTTCCCGCGAATTTTAAAACGGATCACAATGCACCGTCTGATTTATCTGAACTGCCGGCAAGATCGCGTGATGAACAAGAAAAAAATTCTTTAAGATCATTAGTCTTTGTGATCAAAAGTCGAGACGGAAATACGCTTGTAATTCGAAATGAACTGGAAATTTCCTAAGGCCTGTTTAAACGTCGCATTTTACATGCGCCGAATCAAATACTAATTTTAGTCGACTCGAATGAATACGTTCGGCTGGTTTGATTTAAACGTCGCATTGTTTTGCCAAATAAAATTGCTGAGCGCGAGTGACGTATTTAAAATTCCCATTAGAGCAAACATAAATTATTTAACATAATTTCAATTCGATTCGGCACATGTAAAATGCGGCGTTTAAATCAACTGTCGAATTTCAGTCGCATATTCGGCTGGATCAGTCGAATATTCGACTGACTCGCATCGAATTGAAATATGTCGCATTTAATTGATTTAGACGTCGCATTTTACATGCACTTAATTCGGCAATTCGATTCGGCGCATGTAAAATGCGACGTTTAAACCGGGCCTAAAGTTAAGTAAAATTAGGTAAAGTAAAGTAAAGTAAAGTGAAGTAAAGTGAAGTAAGTGGTTCTTGTTAATAAATACTATCAACTCCGGCATATCTAATGTACTAACAAAATCGAGCTCAATCGATGATTTGTGTTTGTTTGTGTTCGGTAACCGAACAAAATCTAATATTTTATTTACTGTGATTGATCTTGATCGTTTGGTAATCAAACATACGACTGAGCTCGATAATCGACCGTTGGGCACCCATACGATTGGTGTTAGCTTGGGCTCGATAACCGAACAATTCACTTGGATTTGCCGGGATCAAATCGACTACATCGATCGCCATGTTAGCTGGTGTTTTTGTTCACTTACGACGTAACGAAAGAGAAAACTTATCTATTCAAACAAAGTAAGAAACTAAAGCGGTTTGTGCTGAACGAGACAAAGGAAGTAACAATAGCGCACTGGTTTCATTGTTTAGTTTGCCGCCTCCATCAGGCTAATGAGCATTGCCGGGCGTTCATAGCAACCAATGAATAAGCTTCTTTTGGGCGCTATGAATAATAACAAGCGTTATAACAGACCTTTCCAACCGCAAGTAAATGTCCCGAGAACAATAGGCATTCTGCGCGATGTATATGTCTGTTTAACTTCAAATTTCCTCCAGAAGTGACAATTTCTTAAATACCAGTACTGAGTATATCACAGTTTCCACTGGACTAATGAAAAGGTGCTTCTTTGTGAAATATCAAATTGCCAAACACGCACAGAAGAGAAC
>JAHPZR010000926.1:35000-50000 GCA_019787425.1 Platygyra sinensis | reverse complement strand
CAGCCTGCTTCCCAAATCCCTTACCCTAGCTATGACCAAAATCTGCGATATTCCCTACCCTATTTATGACTTGACAAATGATTCGAAACCCTATTTATCATCTGACTCGTAAATCAAAACCCTAACTGACCAGCATTATAACAAGTTCCCTTGTTCAGACCAATGTAAAATTACTGTAAAGATAATTTGTGAAGGGCTTTTGTTGTTTTTCTTTTCGATAATAATGAAAAAGTGGCTTCTTAAAAACATACCCATATCAAGGATAGAGTGAAAAAGCCATACCCTTTTTATGACCAAGATGGCCAAAATTAGCTAAAATTGATACCCCATTTATGACCAAAACAGCACAATTCCTTGCGCCGTATCACTGCGCATCTTAAATCTTCCCATTCGCGCACAACCACAATTCATCATCATCAGCATCAGCATCATCATCATCATCATCATCATCATCATCATCATCATCATCATCATCAATCTTTATTTATACATCGTATCATTTTACATGGTCTTCCTAGGAATCGTATTTAAAACTAGACTAAAATACTCTAAGGAACTATTGACTGTAATGCTAAAAATACAAAAACTTACATTATGAATAATAAGAGTTACAATGGATCAAGGTGTATTAGAAAAATCTTTCCCATGAAATGAAGTTTTAAAAACATATAAACTAGGCAGTTTTCTAATCTCTGAGAAAATCTTGTTCCACAGAACAGATCCTCTAGATCTGTAGTGTAGGCTCCCTTTTGCAGACTCAGTTCTGGGTCTGGGAACATAATAATTTATCTCAGAATTTCTGAGATTGTGTGAATGTACATTTGAGGTGTTGGTAAAGATCCACCTCCAATACGCTGGGGAAAGATTATTATGGATTTTATACATTGTCACAGCCAACTGTTTAAGTCTTACATGTTCTAGCCTTTCCCAGCCAAGCTCATCCAACAAAACACTTGAGCGAACATCATAGTTAGAAAAAGTGAGAATTCTAGCAGCCCTATTCCGCAGCTTTTGAAGTTGGTCTGCTAGTCCCTTATTGATACTACCCCATACGGCACCACAGTAATTAAAATATGGCATTACCAGTGCATTGTACATATTCACTCTAGTATCAAATAGTATAAAATGACTTGCACGCCTTAAGATAGCAATACCAACGGATATTTTCTTTGAAATGGTATCAATGTGTGGGCGCCAGTTCAAAGATTCATCAATTTGAACTCCAAGGGATTTATGTTTAATTACTCTCTCTATGGGTGTATTATCGACTTTGACTGTGAAGTCACTATTTATTTGGGATAACTTAAATTGGCTCCCTATAAGCATGCATTTAGTCTTCTTAACATTTAAAGTTAATTTGTTTGCTGACAGCCATGACTGGATTAAATTCATATCATAATTAATTTTATGTTCAAGGACACATGGGTCTTCTGCAGATGTGGCATACCACTGCGTATCCTAAATCTTCCATTCGCGCATAACCACAATCCACAGTAAGGAAAAAGATGGCGACTGGCACATTTACCTATATTGCTTTGCGCACGAAAACTCTAAAAGAGCGTATAAAAACACAAAGAAATATTGTCATTCAAACTCGACAAGAGCAATGCAAACCATATCTTTTTATATGACCAGTGGGCTTAGTTTGGTTCGCAAGGTATTGTGGTAAAATGTACAGCCGCCATCTTTTTGCTTACGGTGGATTCCTTGCGTTTAGTAAGAAAAAGTGATAGCAAGCCCCTACAATGTAATCTTCTGCTGATTAGAGAGCTGCCTCGCTCGTTCGCTTCAGGCTCACTCGCTAAGGCAGCGAGGGAAGGAGTCAATTGAGACAATCATTAACAAACAAACATACCAAAAAATCCATTTTCCAGGGAAAAATGCCTATTTGCAAAGATCAGCAGATTGACTATTTCCTGTTCATTAACAATGTTCCTGATTTCCAAATAAATGTCAATTCCCTTTCTGAGTAATAATTATAAAAATCTTTTTCAAAAGTATAAACTTTGCAAAGAACGCCTGATCGCAGGTTACTCAAGGGTGCAAACAATTAATACCACGAGGTTGCTCTAAGGAGCCTTTATGATTTAGAACACTCTGAAGCTAATTGTAACCGAAAAGAATGCCATTAATTAGAATTTTTATGCAGTTTTTTGGGACCTATCAGATTTTGGTCCGGCAACGGTACGGTTATAAATTACTTGGAAGCTAAGTAGTCTTGAAAATTGCGGATAAAAGAGCGGCTGTCAAGAAAAGGATATCTTCCATAGTTAACAATTTATCTTTTGCCCTTTAATAACAATTTACATTGCATATATTTTTGGTTTAAACTGCAATATTTAGCCGGTTTATCATGATAAGTGACAAGATCTGTGGCTCCAAGTAATAAAGCGCTAATTAAAGCAGGAACCAAGCCAAACTTGACAGCCCTCATAGAAATTGAAAGCGAATAATGGGTGGGTTATAATTAAGCAATAGACCACAAGTTTTTATGGGGTATTTAAGCAATAGACTACAACTTTCTATGGTTTATAGGCTGATAAACCATGCGGGGTGTTGGTAGAATACGAGAAGCATTCGTAAATCGAATTCTTCGAGGGTTCTACTAACATACAAGGTGATTTATCAGACTATAAACCATAGAACCTTGCGGTCTATTGCTTTTATATAATAATACAGAAGACGCGCGATTTTTCCATGGGTTTACCGGCACAATAAACCATAGCTGATTGACCAATCAGAGCGCGCTCATTGATTTGTAAGGTTATATATTCGGGAAGACCTACATTCTCGTGAGGACACCAAATTGGTCACCCGCTTGATTTTTGCAGGGGTGCGTCACGGCCAGTAAACTGGTACCGTAACTGAGACATATGATAAGACATGTGACGAACATGTGAGCACGTGAGCAGGCCATGTAGACTCTGGTGTTTCTTTCCATCTGCTCTCGATCTCAGAGGTAGCGGTGGATTCTAGTTTTGCCGTGGAATTTTGAGGCTGTCTGAGTAGCCTGTTCCAGGCTCTCGGTTAGTGGGGACGGATCGGAAAGAAGCGCGGGACGAGCATCGAGCGGGGTCTGGTAGGGAAAGAGGGCGCGACCGCCCTCTCCTTTTCTGTCCCGGATCCCGCTCGCTGCTGATCCTGCTTGTCGCCCGCTCCCTTTTTCTATCGTCCTCACTGACCGAGAGCCTGGAACAGGCTACTGTCTGAGTAGTATGATGTTCAATAGCTCTTTCGAGAGTGATGCTATTTAAAGGTTCGCTCGGGCTCATGAGGAGCTTGTTTATTTTGTATGTTAACGAACACGATCGAGATATTAACTGTGGAAACAGCTGTATTCCCGGGCTGTATTTGATTTCATTTTTTGATTTAGTTCCAGTCGTTATCCGGTCGAATATTATATGGATCGGTGGAAGAAGAGTAAACCTGAACCAGGGAACGGAAATTTAAATACTATGTACTTTGTTAATCAGGCCAGGGGAAATACTCAAATCAGTCGCATAGAATTTGTTTACGATAAACGAGTACGCGATTTCAAATGTTTACTTATATTTAAGTTTCCTGCTTAGAATACTGTTCGTAAAAAATATATTTACACATTAGCTTTTAGGCTTAACAATTACAAGTTAATGTGAGAATCTTTAGCACGCAATTGGAAAGCTAAAGTAAATATTTTAGTGCTATTTAAACTTGTGAGTTTACGGAAACTGGCGCCTTCACGCAACGCAGTTTGTCCCAGGACCTCTTCAATTAGAATGGCATGGACCTTTTCACTGAAATATCTTTCTGTAAAACCCCGGTTGTTGATGAATTGAAAAAATGTTGGTTTTAGCAATAGGCAGAGGTCGAATGTCCGATAGGGAAATCATTTAAGGTATCTGTATGAAAGCTACGGCGTCGAACGCACTCTCATAATCTTTGATCAGTGGCTGACAAACCACACGGGATATTGGTAGAACACGAGCAGAATTCGTAAATCACGAGCCGCAATTTACGAATTCTTCGAGTGTGCTTCCAACATCCCAAAAGACGAGCGATTTTTCCATGAGTTTACCGGCACAATAAACCATGGCTAATTGACCAATAAGAGCACGCGCATTGAATTTGGTTGCTATATAAAGATTAATCGTATCTATAACAAAATTCTCGATCGTGATTGGTTCTCCGCGCGCCTATTTGTCACGTAATCGGCGCGCGATCACTTGGGTGTCCAATTACAGCTGTCCGATTTGAACTTTTTGTGGTCGGACACCTGTAATTGGATACCCACGTGAATTTCACGCCATTTACGCTCGCTTCAATGGTTTCCTTAGCAATGTTTTCTACAGTTTTCAAAACCTAGGAAAAGCGCTACAGACGTTTTCGCTCAAAAGTTCTCAGAAGACTTTTTTTTCCCGAAATTTGTTATAGATACGATTAATTAGTAATTGGACCTCGTGTCGTACAATTCAGGGAGTAATCGCGCTCGTAATTTCAAATCGGTCCCGCGCTTCGCGCTTAGGCTTTGGTAGATTGTGCTCGAAAAAAAAGCATATTGTGCTTTTAGCAGTGCTCATTTTTTTTTTAGAAATTATGCCAAAATTGTGCTTCTTTCTGAAAATTATGCTCTCTGTCACCAAAATTATGCTACTTAGATTTTACGGGAAATAAAGATCACCAGTAGCTTAACTCTATTAATTTTAACTTTAATGAACATTCATATAGTCCACCTTCCAGTCTCACAGTCTTTAGCATCGCAAATACACATGTGCGCATCCTGAGAAAGAGGCTCTCGGTTCGGCACTGGAAGTGCTGGAAGTGAATGTACTCGAGGACGACGCCATCTTTGATCTGAGGCCTGAGGGTTCAAGCCTCCGAGCCATAAGCATAGTGGCCTAACGAGAGTCTCAGACTTTCAAATATGCTGACCACAGGGTGACATGGAGTCTGCCGGACCCTATTTGACCATGGGCCCTAGCACAGACCTCGATATTATCCAAACACAATACAGAAATAAGATAAAAACTGAATTATTCTAGAAATATGATGTTTTTTTTAATGGTTTTCAGTACATAAAAGCTCGGATTATGCTAGCAGTGCTAAACTGAAATAAAAGCTCAAAATAATGCTCGTTTTGCTTAATTATGCTTAAAATTATGCTAGCACAATCTACCAAAGCCTATTCGCGCTCGTCCGATTTTGAAATTACTCGCTCGATTACTCGCTGAATAGCCCTTTTCACGGTTAACTCTGCTCATTTGCATTACAATGAAATCTAGCATGTATGTGAGGAAATTTCGGGCTATTTTGTAGTTTTAGCCCGATATTGCCTCGCATCCACGCTGGATTACATTGTAATGCAAATGAAAAGGGCTATTGTACTCTACTCGGTCCAATAATTATTACAAATAATCAAGTGATGTATTAATAAAAAAAGATACCTGAGTCGAGCAGACTACATAAATTATCTTTCTTGCTATTCTTGGTTTTCATGTGATGTAATCAAATTCCAAAATGAAATAATACCTTTCCTTTTGAGGTTTTAGTTTCATCAGATAAAAGACCCTATAGAAACGTGACGTTTCGCAACGTTTTGGCTCGACAGGGTTCTTGTTTTTGTAATAAAGGACTTTTGAATTCCCAAGATTTTGCGTTGCGTGACGTGAAAATGACAGCCCGACAAGGCTGTCGCGAAAGTTAAAACGAGATGAGTTACTTTAGTTTTTGCCAACTAAACGGCGCTTGCACTAGAAGAAGCATTTATTTTGATGCGTCAGATCTCTAGAGAAATAACTTTACGTTTCAATAACAAAACTTAGTGACAGATGTTTCTGCTACTTCCGCCATGTTTGTGCACCCACAAGGGTACAAATATATATGGTGTCCCCATACAAAGCTCTATAGGTTTGGGTGACACACTTCTTCAAACAATGCGCGATTGAAAAACAGCAGAGACCTGATTCTGGGCGAGGTTGTTTATATATCAATCATTTACCGTATTCCAAATTCTTGACTTTATTCATCTACGATTTATAGTTTTGATGACGTGACTGGTGAAAACCGTGAATAGCAACGAGGTTTGTGATATGAGGAGCCATGATCTCAGCAGATATTTAACCAGATCAACAAATAGCTAGACTTGTCCTTATCCAGTCAAAGCCTATATGTCCGGTTCTGATCCTTTGCTTGTACCTTGCGTGACAATGATACTGTGTGCCTTGCGTGACAATCATACTGCTGTCTCGTAGTAGTAAAAAGGATGAAAATTAATTGATGGAATGATGTTTTTTGTAGCTGTGGATCAACATGAATATTTCGGGTTTCTATGTGTTGTTCCCCTAGGACATAATAGTGGGTGATTCGCATTATTCCGCCGAGAACAGTAAACGAGCAGACGAAAACGGTGACAGATAACGCGTACCAGGTGTTGGAATGGCCACTGAAGAAGAACAAGAGAATCATCACAAGGTTTTCTACCACAAACCGAGAATTCGCAATCCACCTTATAGGGTTCTTGTTTTTGAGAGGGAAGAATGGCCAATCATCTTTTATCCACTGCAGGCAAAATTTTCCAAATATAAAGTCGGCTGCGCCATGAATTGACATGAGGCGTCGCAAACTAGGTCGGCCATTTTGCCGGTAGGATAAAATGTATGCTACAGCCAGCATAATAATGGAGTGTAACATTAGAACACTGATAATCCACCACTGATAACTGACGGTAAAGTAACCGACCGCACATAATCGACTGCCGACGAGAAATAAATTGGTCACAAAAAGAACGCACTTGTGTTTAACGTGACTGCCATTAGTGACTACACGTCTAATATAGAGCTCTCCGACAGATGTGAATGTCCACTGGCTAAACTAAGAAACGATAGAGGTAAAGATGCCAATTGAATGACGCTAACTCTTTCATGTTGAATGCTGATGACATACAACTGGATGACGAATTGAGGGGCTGATTCAAGAACGGCTTCAACCAACGCAGCAGCTTGGCTGTAAGCGTGATTTGTACCAGTTTCTTTCCTGTTTTTCAGGCAAAACACAAACATTTTGAGCCTGGCCACAGCAGCTGCGAATGGATGAAAACCGATGAGAAACGATTTTAACCACTTACAGGACGGAGCTCGCTTTCTCTGCTCAAGTGCCATTGTAAATGGCCGTTCAAGAAGCACATAATAGTATCCAAAAGGCACCCACGGTAGGAACAAAAAACCAAGGCTAACGGCAAACCATGCCTTATGATCCTCGCGGTAAAATTGCACCAGATTTAGTATGTCAGTTATCGGGTCAGCAAAACTTAAAAGAGCTCCAACAAGAAACACGTACTTGCTGTACCACTTGATCTCGAGCTCCATATGCAGTCTACTGAGCCGCGTTTTCTTGGGGTATGGTGAGTGATGGTAGTATACTCATAAGTAATGCACACAAGGGAAAAGAATGCTCATAAATATGCACAAACCCCAGTCAAGAGGGGTTTGCATAATTACACACTTTGACCGTGACGAAGTCGTCATGGACAGCTAAAAGTGGCTTGAACGTTGGCGATATTTATAAACGAGTCGCAAATGTGATCAGTAGCAGGGCGAGAGACGAGAGGAAGGAGAGGAAGTTAATGTATCACATCAACAACGACTTTCCTGTTTTCCGCGGTGCAGTGAATCATCAGTGCCATGTTATGGGACGCAATTGCCTCCTATGATCTCATCACCACAATGTTGGATACATAAATATCAAACACGAAAATTGGGGAAAGGCCGTATTGACCACACTTCCAAACGCCGAGAAGAGAGTTGAAAATACGGCACACAGCGAAGCAATTTTTTACGAAATTCTGAGGAGAAACGGAGAAATCACATCATAAAAATCTTTGCTAATAAAGATCAGATATCCAAACAAGGTTACGGTGATGATTTCCTTTGTTTAAACACGATAAGCTATAAGTTTGAGAAGAAATATCGATGTCTAAAACTGCAGCACTCTCTTTCTTTTCTTAGTGTACGACGCAAACACACGAACGTAAAGAAGAAGAACGATCTTATGGCGTGAAACGAGGGTGCTGAAAGAAGGATAGAGAGACATTTTTGTCCTGTCTCGCTTCATTTCCTTCTTAGACTCGAAGCATTCTCGTCTCTACACAAAAATCCGCAGGAAGAAAGCGAAAGAGCAGAGGCCCTAAACTGCGCGCCACCTTCCTGGTTACGGCAGCAATTGACTTCATGTTTCTACTCTTCACACCAGCAGACTAAATATTATTATGTAGTACAGTTGCCGTGCTCTTCTAGCAGAAGAGAAAGCCATTTGTTCTTGTGTAACCGTTTCGCATGATAAAACACACGTTGGACAACTATGATTTCCATAATACTTGAAGTTACTTTAATGCTATTGTTAATGTGTCACGCACAGGGGAGGGACAGGAAGGGTGGTAGCGAGGCCTGAAACCAAGTTTCTATGATCGCCCCAGTTAAGAAATTTCGCCGAGCCAGACTAACTACTGACTTTCGTGGGAATTAAAGACATATGGCGAGGGTCCGCGGAAGGCTTTTGTAAAGCTTTGTGAACGTTTTGCTTGTTTCACGTTCAAGGATCGACGGAAAAGTTCCTTTTGCCCTACATCATCCACATTATGAGCATTTCGAGGGAGCGGGGATAAGTGTTGCTGTGTAAACCTGTGAGCGAGAACTTCACTACGAAGCAATGTTGTTGTTCATTTCAGTATGAGCCAGATTGCAGTCATCACGGTGCAATATTTGACCATATTTCATTCCTTCAAGCATTTTCCATTTTGGCCATTCTTGCACAGACAAGCAGGAAGATACTTTTAAACTTGAGAGTCCAACTTGGCAATGAACAGTAACAAATGGAGGCTTCTAAAATCTTTACTATCATTGCATTATTGAAACATGGAAATCTCTTTCAGTCATCTTTAACTGCCTTGCAAGTTTCATGATTTAAATCACTCGTAGAAAGTGTTCAAACCCTCAACATATTACAGGGAAATCATAAAGTAAATGCGGCGTTTCATAAGTAAATTAAGGCGGACAAAACTGTAGAATTGGAGAATGTTAGCGTCTTTTGCAAAGTTTCTTCTTTTCTTTTTTTTGTTAAACAAATCGCTTTTTGCAACATGATCGTATCGTTACCCAAATCCCATACGCGTCATCCAGCGCGCGCTCGCGCTCCCCTCCCTCTCGCACACAAGCTTTTTGACGTGACCAATTTTTAAACAATCCTTCCCCTTCTCCCAATTGTTATCGCAAAATCTTGCAAAAACACTTCCGGTATTAGCTCCCGACATGTTGCTTTAGTGTGGAGATTGGGCGACCTCGTATCGCGCGAGAAGAACTGCGAACAGGGGGGAGGGTTTTTTAAAGTTTTGTGCGTCAGAAAGCATGTGTGGGAGATGGAGGGGAGCACAAGCGCGCGCTAGATGATGTGATTGGGATTTGGGCAACTGTACGAGCACACTGCGAAAAGCGATTGGTGAAAAACTAAAATTCTCCGGCTGTCGCAAAAGTAATCGAAAACAAATGCGGCCAAGTTGTATAAAAACTTCCGACGAAATTTTGTGTTTGTTTGGTTTCATGAAAGCAATGAAATTTAGAGATTCGAGCGAATTTTTGGAGTGCGTTCAAAATGCTTTGGCGAAGGGTTGCCTCCCTTGCCAATTTAACAGATTGGCGTCAGTTTTTTATACGTCGGTCCCGTTATTGATCATGAATTTCGTCACCACATTGTCAAAGTAGCTGTGGATCCTCGAGGCGATAGCCGAGTGGATCCGCAGACTACATAAAAAACTGACGTCAATTTTTAAATTGACAAGGGAGGCAACCCAAAGCCATGATCAATAACAGGACAGACGTATGAAAAACTGACTTCAATTTGTTAAATATAAATCAATTGAAAAAAAAAATTGCGGAGCGCGAAAAGGCCTAGGTACGAGTTAATACCTTGAGTGTTACGCAGAATTTGTAAATAGTGTTTCTCCTTGTAAGGTGGCATAAGATATGACAACAAAAGACAAGTGTTAACTATCCAATATAGGGACCAGTAAAACAATTACCGTTGTCGTATAGAGAGAGTGCTTCAAATATAAGAGTAGGCCAAGTTGATCGTGGATGTCTGACCGTAGAAAGGAAAATTATCGGACGACTGAAAATAAGCAACCAACCTATGCCTACCGATTACCTAGCAATGGATTCACTTACAGTCTTTGCAAGCTTTGGTAGAAAAGCATTATCAGTACTCGCGGCTCACCTACTATGTAACACCGAAATATCACTGTTTAGCTAAGGACGGATATGTAGCACATGGTACGTTTTCAGAAAGGATCTGGGTATATATTTTATTGGTCAAAATACTGCTTAAACAAAGATGTGCAGTAAACTGATAATTTCTAGTGTTTCACAAAACAATTAACCCTTGCCATTAAGACCCGGTTTTAATACCAAAGAAGAAAATTTACAGATTTTGATCTCCAGCGCTTGAAAGTTTGTTCAAACACACGCCACAGGTGATCCAGATCTCGAAAGGCGATGGCTTGTGCGGTGTACGAAACCGCGCCAACCAGCCTTGAATGAAAACTTCAACTTGCCGTAAGGCTCACACGTGAAAAAACATGATACGCGGCTGCTGATTGGACATATCGCTTTTCTCACATGTGGGAAAAGCGATACGCGACATTTGATTGGTTTACATCGGTTTGCGAACGAAAATTTACTCTGCGGCTTTTCAGTGTGTAAACCTCAGTATGTATATAATAAATAACCGATATTACCGCTTACCATGCTCTTGGTGCCATGATTGGCTAATTTAACCCACAGTAAAGAAGTAGTGAGGTCCTTTAATTGAGATCGCAGAGGTTAAGCATGCCTAAATTAGTGCCGCGAATCAAATAATCAATTTAACTTTAAATTTTACTTTGTTTGGTTCGGTCGAATTATTCGCAGTAACTTTAGCGGTTTGTGCAGGCATGTTATGGCCTCTATTCAGTTAGAGTACACTAGGTGTATAGCACTCTCGGTACGACATGGCCATATTTATGTAAAGACGGTATTTTATGGATCTCAGTGACATTTAGCACACATCACCTAGCTCTGTATCATGGGCTTTGAAACAACCACTATCTTTGTAATGCTTCCGGAGAATGCAAACTGCACCGTTTGCATTGGAAGTGACGTGTAACGGATAACCCAGAGTGGTAAACCGTCGCTAATGCGGGATTGATATCCTAACTTTGAATACTTTTGATTATTCCTTTAGAACTGTAGTCTTGCGTAATGAAGTACATAAACCGTGCATGGGACTGGGCACGTACGAACTGGCCGAGCAAAGTGTCGGGAAGAAAAGCTTAATTTAACACGTTTTTACCGTTTTTTAGCGTGATTTGTGACATTTCTCCGCTCTAGCAAATATACAAGTGCTTTAAGTAATGAGTGCCTCAATTTGATTAAACTTCGAATCCATCTGTTATGTCATGATCTCCGTATTTGTTTCGTATTTCCGTTCGGATACAGGGTCATCTGGACGTTATCCAAGCTATCTTATAATCTACTCACAAGGGCATTGCAACTAGAGTAGCTTGGGGTATTGCTGTTAGCTGGTTAGTCTC
This sequence comes from Platygyra sinensis, assembly GCA_019787425.1. Lineage (NCBI taxonomy): Eukaryota > Metazoa > Cnidaria > Anthozoa > Scleractinia > Merulinidae > Platygyra > Platygyra sinensis. The sequence goes on along the minus strand of JAHPZR010000926.1, from coordinate 38,407 downwards.
GCCCCAGTCCTTGATTGCAATTGAGACAAGACGAAAGATGTACAATCGCTCGCGAATGACGAGTTTTCCAAACCACTGAGCTTGCAGTGATGCAGTCATCGATATGGAGCACATATATGCAACAACAATTAGCTTTTGTATTCATGGCTTTATTTTTATTACTAGTACATATAATGTTGAAGCTTATCCATTGATGGGCGGACATTTTCTTATCTCAGAACGCCCAAGTCCAGCTACAGACATTGCGCATTCCAATAGAGCACGAGGAACGTGGAAACAAGGCAAATGGTAAAGAGAAACCTTTCATGACTCCCACATGAGTGATAGTCTATTTTACCGATATTTCAGGATTATGAGCATCGGCGAAATGTGTAGAAGGAGTGGTGAAATTAGTTGTATTTCTGAGCGTACCTTACAGGCCTTCCGTCTAACTAAACATATATAATCGTCTTCGCCAAATTAAGCCCAAGTGGCACATGCACAAGGCCGTAAGTCAAATAAGGCCTGCTTACTATACTACAGAGTTAATGCTATCTAACAGTTGTGGAAACTAAAAATTATCTTGAAAAGTATGCAGTTTGGTAAATAGTGATTGTTAACTTGCTCAATTTTAGAATTCCATTGACATCTTCAACTTAAAAGTCTTTTGAGCCATAATTAATTGGAGTAAGTGTAGTTACAATACCTAAAAATTTACAAGTGCGTAAAACAGTTGTTAGCTTCTCTGCTGTCAACGAATCGACAAATCTGCTTAGCACGAATTCCGTAGTAATAGGTAATCTTCGGAATTCTTGGTGAGGGTTTGTCGCCCGGGTCTCCAAATCCTGCCCCAATTTGGTTACTTCTCTTTCTCTATTATTCATTTGTAGTTGAAAAGACAAATACGTTTATACGGTCTCGTTTCCTTGAAAACGATATCCGATGTAAGACCGCGCATAATGGTCAAAATCTATACCCGTTTTCCGACCAAAACGGCTCAAATCCCATACCCTTTGAGGTGGCACATACCTATACAGCTTATATAGGAGGTACCGCTCCACCCCCCACACCCCCCCCCCCCCTCGGGGGACCGTTGTGGTCACCTCGTTATAGCCTTTCTTCGCAGTAGGCTGTTGATTTTCTAGGCTTCAAAACCTTACAGAATAGGGTGGGAAGTGATCGAAGTTATAATATGCTCTTTTCTGAGTCCTGGGACATAGTGCTTTGAATTAATGATATCAATAAATTCAACACCGATTTACAATTAATGATCATAGTAAATCTTGAGGGGATAGTGTGTTGTGCCAACGGTGGAGCCAATGGTTACAACAACATTCTCATTCCAAGAGCCTGCGATCCTTCTGGCCTTCGGAAGGTCCCAAACCAGGAAATCCGTGATTCACGGACTTCCGGCTCTTCTACGCAAACTCAGAAGTTTGAAACAATAGTGGTTGCCAACGGTTACAAAAATGCACCTTCACTGCGACTGCGCATATTTCGGAACTGGCCAGAGCTCTCGATCCCTGCCGCAGGCCAGAAGGATCGTGGGAATGTTACAAAAATGCACCTTCACTGAGATTGCACATATTTCGGAACTGGCCAGAGGTCGTTATTCTTTGGTGCTGAACGAAAGAATCGAGCCCTCTGGGGACAAGAATGCAGTCATCACGGGTCCGCTTCGCATTCCCTCGCCGTCGCTGTTCGTTTACTTCTACAAAGTAAGATGTCGAGTATTGTAAAGGCGGTCGTAGTATATATCAAAGAGGGGAGGAAAAACCGATCGATAGATATGAAGCGCGTATTTCAGTCACTGAAGACAGGGTACAAAACAAAGAATCGACAATTTTAAAAATCACCTAGCTGACTTTCTCGGACTAAAAGAGCAAGCCGACAAACTTGGCCTTGGGTCATTTGGCTAAAACTTTATCGATTCGTGAAGGGAAACCGCAAGAAATGCCGTAACAAGATCAGGGAGACAGATAAAAGCATCGGGGAGATGATCGAAGATGATCTCTGATAGCAAGGCCTTTGAGATCCTTATACGACCGCTCATACATGTGCACCAATTGGTGGAGCGGGCGATTAATACGTCCAGCGGTAACGAAGGTGATGTAATTACGTTAACTAGATATATAGTTGAAGACGAAAACCTCATTTTAAGCGCACAAATTATAGGACTAATTGGATTATTCAAATATGAGCAGAATTATATCGTTTTATGAAAAAAAAATTACCGCATTTGTGCAGTTTAATTTCGTGTGATAAACGTCATTCCGAAAAATTAACCGTCAACCGTCGAATGACCCTCAATTTAGAGGCTAAATACAATAAAATAAGGATTGGATATACATCTTTGTTATAAAAAATACAATTTACTGATACATTTCAAATAATTACTGATTAGGCGATATTTGCATGGATGCCTTTAAAACATAGTTAGTATACACACTCTAAATGGCTTCGCTTCTGGGCCGGGCTCATGCGTATTTTGTTTCACAACATATAACAACTCAGTGCTCCATGAGTGTAACTACAGCTGTACTACCAGTCATAAAACAAATCAAGATCGATTTATCGTGAGTATCTCAAGCTTTCTCTTCATGAGCTTATATTTGATATTGATCCTCTTTATATTATGTACCCAGAAGCTTCGAAAAGAAAGTGGAAACTAAGTTATAGCTAATTGTTACTGCAACAAATGTCACCTTTGGAAATCAGCTATCAGTTTTAAAACGGACCAATAGTTACTGGCGAGTAAGAAATTTAAAATGCCTAACAATTTTCTCTCGCGATACTAATGAGCTTGATAAAAGTTTCTAATAAAAGTCTCAATTAAAACATTCCAAACAACAAACGTGTTTGGATTACAGTAAAGTAAATTAATGAAAATTCGTACAATTAAGAGCAAACCAACAATTAACTAGAGAACAAGCATCTCTTTATAAAAGCTCTCTTGAAACTCTTAGTTCTGACAATGAAAATGATGTAATTATGATGCATTTTATGTAATGTTACCACTGTTCGTTCTGGTGGTAGAAGGTCATCCAGATCATCTTCCAGATCTGTGATTGAGATTTTATCAGTGATTACAACCAAGTTTAAAAGCTCTATTGTACAGCTTGTCGATACGACTTAGGTACTTATGATAATACGCACATCCGCATACTCCCACATTATATGTGAATATGGGTAAAATAAGACTGGTAAAAAGTAGCCTACGTGTAGCCGTACCCTCCCCCCGAGGAAAAACGGGAGGGAGGGAACGTCTACGAAAAGCTGACACAAATCGTGTTATGTGACGTCACGCTTTTGCATGGAAATATATAATGGTTTCTTATTGGATAGAGGCGGCAAGCAATACTTTCGAGAATACTTATTGGCTAAAATAGATTTGCCTCGTTCTTATGACCAGTACTGAAAAACTAGTA
>JAHPZR010000926.1:0-30000 GCA_019787425.1 Platygyra sinensis | reverse complement strand
CTCCTGGTGAGAATAGTTTTAATGTTTTGCTTTTAGTTGTGACCTACTGCCTGAACTAAACGTTGTCCAAGCAAGAATTCTTATTATTTTCCGCCATATATCTAACTTATAATCGGTAATGAAACGTGTATGCTCGTTCCCAAAGTGTTTTCAATATTTTTCATTAGTAAAACATCTCGAGCTGTTAATAACACGATATCGGATAACACACTTCAAAACACTTCCGAAACTAACAGAAACGACAACAGGTAATAATTCGTATCGATATCGGAAAAAAACGCAAGTATTTATGTTTGTACACCGTTAAGTTTAGACAGTAGGTCAAAACTAAAAGTAAAACATAAATCAACTCACCGCTGAGGCGTTTATGCATGGTTCAATTCTGTGTGTTACCATGCCCGCCCCAGGCACACCCCTGGGGATTTACACTTTTTTTTCTTCCTTGGCGGTCTATTCCCCACCCCCAGGCACACAGAAAGAGACATTTCCCCACCCCCGGGGCTCCTCATGAACCACAAATGTGACCGTACAAACGGGTAGTTAACGGATAGTTAACGGATAGTTAACGGCCTTGAAAGCGTTCTAACGGTTTGTCCTAACGGTCTAACGGCAGAACTGGTCATGGCTAACGGATCATTTGAGCGTTCTAACGTTTGACCCTAACGCTCTAACGCCTAACTAATTCTGCCTAACGGCTCATGAAAACTTTCTAACGCTTCCGCAACTTGTTCTAACGCATAGCTGGAAAAGTTAAACGGCCGAGAAAAAAATCTAACGCTTGCATTAACGACTTGAGCGTTAGAAGCGGTACATGCAGTCTAGTGTACCGACAAGGTTTTCACGAACTGCCGAGTATCTCACAATCACGTTGCACGATTCGAAGTGTAAAAAACCACACACATAAATGTAAATTTCATTTTACATAGTCACGAATGTCAAATATTTTCATCGAGGAGCGTTTGACAAGATCTGAATACAGTCTGATGCAAATTTTAGGATGTCGTCAAGCGAAATGGCCGGATCGGTATAGCCATAAAAGCTTGAAATTTTTTTCTTGTAAACATAGTCAAAGAGTGTATAATGAAAACAAACTCGCACACTTTCTTGCAGAGCGTCAACATTATTTTGCACTTTGCTTGCGACGGAGTTGACATGAACTTGTACATTGACACGCTTTGCTTGCTTCGTTACGGGCGTATGGAAAATCTGTAAATCCAGAACCGGAACCGGAACCGGAACCGGAACCGGAACCGGAACCGGAACCTGAAAAATGAATGAATGCTTTAAGTTGGGAAGTGTGATTCGCATCAATACTCCTCCTCCCTTCTCTACATTCCTCCAAAGATGGATGATGATACGCGGAGCCCTTTTAAGAAAAGGTATGAGTGCAAAAAACATAGTAGTTATCATTTTTTCAGTTAAACTGAATTTAGGATGATGCTCTTATTATATAAAACATGTTTGCTTTTGTTTGTAGATCAAGACAAACCACCGCGGAATTGGTTGAAATGTGAGCAGGTGTTAAAAATTTCTGGATGCCGGGCCGGGTCTATAGGTTTTGAAAAATCGTGCCCCTGAATCACACAAAGTTCGTACAAGTTGTGCAAAATCAAAACGTTAACATTGCAAAAACTCGCTTAGTGTTTCTGACCATAGATGGAAATGCTGAAACACTTTCGGAAGGTTTCAATGATCTATTTAGTGGATGTTGAGTGTATTGATTATTCGTGAAATTTTGACTTCCGGGTAAGTTTCAGAGGCGGATCCAGGATTTTTGTTAGGAGGAGGTGCACCTCTAAGGAATGACGTCACTATCCAAGATTTTCCTCAGGAGGGGGTGCACCTCTAAGGAATGACGTCACTGACCGTAGTGGTAAACAAATTTTAAAAGCAAATACGAAGAAGAGGGCTTTATCTCAGAGGGGGGGGGGGGGGGGGGGGCGCACCCCCTGCACCCTCCCCTGATCCGCCCCTGAGTTTTTGAACAATCTTGCTCATGCGTCGAGATTTTTTAATACACTATGCCTAAGCTAAGAGAATTCGTGGACAACAAAAGCAAAACATCATTTAGAATCGCTTGGCATTTCTGTACAAATATCGAATACTCTTACAGGGTCCAACTTCAATATTTGTAGACGGTTAACAACGGAGTCAGAGTACGATTTTTTTCAAAATGTCGAAACATCGAGATTTTCTAGTATGCCCAAACTCGAAAATTTCCTCTACCGCAAAGGCAAAATTATAATTGCAATTGCTTGATATTTCTAAATAAATATCTACAGTTTTAAGAAAGATTTGATGAGTTTTTTCCGTTGAAATTCTAGAATAATTTCAGCCTTCTGGGTATGTAGTATCATCTTAAAAACACTCCCCAGCTGCCGGGTATCTAGACACAATGTTTTATTTAACTTTTAGTTCTGAGCTTATGGGTCGTCAAGCTTGTTTTGTGAATTGGTTTTGTGGTTCATATTTATATATCAATACTAAAAAGACGAAATTGATTGCAAGGCTGGTACTACCAGCCTTGCAATCAGTTTGGTTTTATAACACTTAGAGTGACGTCTGGTACGAACATTTCTTGATCAAGAGATCCGGCAGTAACAAGCCAAGCAGTTTAATTATTCGTTGCGTGGTCCACTGCATCCAAACGTTGTATAAAAAAAAAAAAAAACGATTATAATCGATCCAACATATTTTCAAAGATTTGAGAATTCTAAACCCTTCGAATTTTTTTTCTGTTACTCGGTTTGTGGTTACTTCGTTACTCGTTATTTCGTTACTCTGTGTAGTGACACCCATAACAAACTCCCCGGTCAATTCCCCGGTGGCTTGTCGCGACCTACAAACGTAAAGGGCCGAACCCAGACACGACCGCTCTCATGTGGCTTTGATAGCTCAGTTGGTAGAGCATTGCACAGGTAACGCAAGGGCTGTGGGTTCGAATACTGTTCAAAGCCTGGATTTTTTCCGGTCATTTTTCCAGTAGTGTTATGGCTGCTCAGTTTAACTGAACAGAATGATAACTACAATGTTCTTTGTACTTGTAACTTTTCTTGACAGGGCTCCGCGTATTATCATCCATCTTGCCAGGAATGCAGAGAAGGGAGGAGGAGTATTGATGTTAATCACAGTTCCCAACTTAAAGCATTTATTTATTTTTCCGGTTCCGGTTCCGGATTTCCTGGCTTTCCATACGCCCCTGAGCAAATTTATAAGCTCACGCATGTGACTCGTGTACCTTAGAATCTCGAAGTGTATTCCTTGTTGATACATTGAAATTGCTTCTTCTCTGGGCTGGTTCACTTTATTATTTGTAAAGTCCACGTGCATTTCAAAACTGCCCATCAAACTGTAGCCGAGGAAACTCGGGAAACAAAGAACTCACAGCAGTCTTAAGCTTGTTGCAGAAAGCGCGATTCCCAAAATGAATTACTCGCGGAGTGGGACTAGCACTACAATAACTAAAGCCGGTTTTTAGCTCATTCATGCGCGCGCGCGAGCAATGAATGAGTATCGTGAGGGACCAAATGTCGACGGAAGTTGTGGTCCGTAGACCAACTGCAAACATTAAATAACGTGTGTATGCTGTAATAAATAATTTTAACATCAAGTCAGAATGTCGCAACCTCTAAAAATCGCCATATGGTTGAGAAGCCGAAATGTTCGAGCCTAGGCGACACTCATGTCCAATACACTCAAACTGTGTCGAGACGTCCCTATGTATAGACAAATCGTCTTGGCAAAAGTCATGTCGTGAAATTCATGAAGTCATCCTTACCGGAAGTTGACAAACCCTACAGGAAGTCTGACTATAGTCACCTGAAATGGTCATACTGCGTGAATGGGGGGTGGAAATGTCGTCGAGTCGTCACGACTCGACACGAGTTGACACGACTCGTTACTGCTAGAAGTCGACTCGACTTTATGGCTAGAAACGCGCTTGCAGACAAAAGAAATAAAACAAGAAGCCATGCAATGTACACCTCGTTCTGTAAACTTGTGCAGACAAGTGATACGTTTAAACGAAACGCGTGTGCAGGAAACAGAACTGTGCATCCAAACAAGAAGCCCTGCAAATTAAAACGCATCTGTATTCCTGAACAGGAGGAATTCCAAATCCAGGATGTCAGAAGGCAGGTCGAGTGATTCAAGCAGTCAAATGCCAAAGCTGGACCACATTGATCACCAACTGTAAGTTTATTTACCATTTCATTATTTACGTTTTTACCTTAAGTTATTAATCGTAAGCTCGTTGTAATTGTTAATCGCGCAAACGAGAACTTTTCTAATCTTAATACGATACATGAGTCAACCTTATAAATTGTTCATTTGGCAGGCCCTATGGCACATGTTAGACGCCCGCTTTTCAAATCAAGGGTAAAAGTCTGAATCTGATTGGTTCTCTTTTTGTTGACTATTTTCCGATATTCCACGGTCATCAAACATGATGTTTATTCTTAGTATTTGGTTTATCGTAATGGTACCAAAACAATTGATCTACTATCCCTTATTTGTTTTAAACTACCAAGCGCCTAACTGGCTATTTTCTTAGTCTGGCTCTTAAATAAATTGTGAACAAATGCTTGCCTCGACTTTGAGATCTTGTTGAAAAGTCCTTGACTATTTTCTACAGATTTTCTGGTCTTTTGTAAACTAGGCAAATTTGTGCTAAAAATCAGAGTTATGATCCATTGAATATATCTGCTAACAAAGCGATTGATCTAAACGCGTCACGTTACTGAATATGCTAAAACTGGGGCATATTCCAGTGATATTTCCCAATTTTAAAACTAAGCGTGTTGCGAAAAATAGTTGAAGGATGATATACACGATAGCCTCCATTTAATGCGAAAATCAACTATCTGTACTGTTCTTGGAACTACGATCGAGGAAAACGATAGCATTGTTTACCATATATTTTGATTTAAGAGCGATTACGTTGGTGATATCATCATTATCATCATCATCACCATCATCATCATCATCGTCGTCGTCGTCGTCATCGTCGTCGTCATCCTCGCGGAACACTGTTGGCTGCGGCCACAGACAAATACCTGAGTCTATTTTGAGGTCCAATGGAGGCTATTAAATATTTATGTGGTAAAAGTCACTCAAAGCTGACATTTTCTTTTTACTTAGTCTTTTTTTTTCAAATAACTTGCATGAAAGACAGACTGGTGATGGTTATGAATTTCAACCTGTCTATTTTTTAGATATGAAGTAATGACAAGGTGCTGGAACTTAAACCCAGACTTCTGTCGTCCATTTGAAAACCTTCGAAAAAGAATGGATACATACCTTCGTGAGGAGGTTTGTATTGATGAGCCAATTAATAATCGAGCTTAATATTAACTAACAGAATTCTATGGACTTGTTTCAAAGACCTTGATGATTAAAATTGTAGAATTACGAAGCTGTGTCCTCTCACTAAAAAAAAATCACAAAATTAAGCGTGCGATTGTCTCTCTCTGTCTGTTTATCACATTTGAAGGCAAGAATTTAGCTACTGCAACCATGTTGGATTTTGGCCAGAGAAATTTTCGATCACTGTGTCCCCTTCCCTGTTATATTTGGTTAATAATTACTCATTTCTTATTATGCCTTCCAGACATACACGGAACTGCTCGACATGGGGAAGTATGACAGCGTGAAATATTCCAAGGTAGAAGATCTTGGGGCTCAAGGTGAACCGCCCAGTGAGCAAGTCAAGACGAGCACCACTGGAAAGAAATTGGGAAAATGGTCAAGTGTCCATTAAATAAGAGTAAATTAGACTAAATGGTGACTATTACAGCTTTTATGCCCAACAATGGTTGGCATAGTGTGCGGTTTGTTCAGGACGTCACCGAGTAAGATATAATTATTGAATTTGTAAGCTTTTTGCGAGAGATTAATTCTAAATTTGCATTTTCCTTTTAAGCAGTAAAAAATGTTCGGTAGAAATGTTACTGGGTAATACTCAAACTAATCTAAGGCAGACCTTTTGAAATTCTTTGTTTTGGAGCTACCAGTTGCTTAAAACCTTTTTCAGTTTTTGTTTTTGTGTCAATTGAGTTGTAGAAATTTCTGTACCGAAAATGAAAACGAACTTTGCCGTTGATTTAAGTTTGTTTGGGAATGAAGCATCTCTAGTTAATCAGAATGATATCAGAAATCATGCAACGTTCCCTTAAAATGCTACATATACAAAACGAATTAACTACCTAAACACCTTTTGTGGAAGTAAGCGAGCTCATTGCCTTTGAAACAATGTTAAGTTTACAAAAAATATTCGTTTCAGTAACTTTTTTATCTAATGAATTAACTGATTAGTTCATCAATTTGATCGATTTAGAATAATATGAGATAGATTGTTTATAGAGAGTTATAAAAGTACTGACTATTTAACTCTGCAGCGATTTATGCAGGGAAAAACTACTTAACTAAGTACGCGTTAAGTTTAACATGTAAAACGTTATAACATATAAAGATTTCAAGTTAGGTTACATAATAAGCTGTCTTGATACTATTTTACCAGTGTAATTCATCGTCCCTGCACTTATTTATTCTTTGTTATAACACCAGACTGCTTGCTTAACATATAGTTGATTTAAGTGCGATTACGTCGGTGGTATATTAACTGCAGTTTATTTACTGCACTTAACACGAGTTAACTTTTCATCCACTGATCAAGTGAGAAAATATTTCATAAATAGTTTGTTGGAATAGAAACTGCTGTTTTAACAACACCTCGTTGATGTATCAGTAGAAATATCAGCTGCAATTTTCAATTTTTTATCTTGTATTTGCTCGAACAATCACAATTACACTACAGTTACTAAAACAAACAGTCTACGGGTACGTATTTACGCATTACAATTTACACATTCCATACAACTTTCTTAAAGTATGCTATGTAATAGAAGTACATTAAAGACAGTAATTATTGCTGGAAAAAAAAAACGATAGAAAACCTACACTTACGGCACGCTGCCTGGAGTACGTTATGATTATAAATTACAATATTCACTTAACGATATATTAAGATTTAAGATTACATTTGCTTATAGGGTTCTGCATTGCTGGTTGCTGGTTGTAAGGACCTAGCTATCTGATTTCCCCTCTTTTATCTATAGTAAATACGAGTAAACTTTTCATTAACTGATCAAGTCAGAACAAAGAAAACATTTTATAATAAGTTTGTAAAAGTTTTACAAAGCAGCTTGCTTGTTCAGTAACCTTCGTTTATATATATGTCAGCACAAGTAAGAATACACTGTTCGTCAGGGTAACACAATTCGTAATTACTCAGGAAAATATATAATACAGTTTCCAGTATTTTCACGTTGTTATTTAATAACACCATCCGTATCTGACTTGTTTAATTATCATGCTCTTATTGTTATGAGTACGCTATTACTCGTTTGTTGCACGTTAGAGTGCTTTGTTTCCCATATTAGGACCTGTTAATCATTCTGCCTCTTTTCAATAACGATTTATATTAACTGCTTTTTCTTAAACAGAGGAATACTTCGTTATAGGGTGTGATTTAAGCTGACATAACTATTTTAGTAACGGATTTAATGCGCAGAAGAAAAACGCCTGTTGACAGAGCACATCACAGCTTAACCACGTGAGAGGGATTTACTTACCAACAGCAGCAACAACAAACTTTTATTTCACCTCAGAATTAAAATGATAGAAGAATTTGCCAATGATATTTGAAAGCAAACATGATCGGAAAGGGCTGCTGGCAACCCGAAATAGCCTAATAGTCGAGGAGCACAAGAACCTGAAGAGGCGTTTTCATGTGCACACTATCATTAAGTAATATTTGATTTTAGAAAATCACTCTATATAATTGCTTGAATAAAAACTTAAACTAAAAGCTCACTTTGTCTGCAAATATTTTATATATATGAAGTTGGGGCGACTTGCGTTGCAGATTCATTGTCATTCCCATGGATACACATTGGCAAAAAATATTCTGTAAAACTTCGATTGACTGGTAATTGTGATTAGCTGAAAATAATCAAGTGTACTTTACTAAAATGGCCGAACATTGTGCAATGATGACCCTGAAACTTACATTTGAAATTATTTTGTCTAATCTAGAATAAGTAATTTTGCATTTGTGTGCTTAGTTACCTGGCCTCTGAATGCAAGCGAGCCTGGAGGTGGCCTTGCTTTGATACAAACCCTCTGCTTTCCTCGTTTAATGCAAGCTAGTTAGCATAAGAACAACTTGATTTACAGAACAAAATCATTGAGGTCTGTGTCAAAACAAGGTCACATGCAGCCTCGCTGCCATCGAGAGGCCAGGTCACTGAGTAGACAATTGTTAAATGGCCTATTCTCCTTCGGGACCCGATGCATTTTCCATCAAAATCAAAATCAAAATCAAACCAACTGACCATGAAAGATGTAGCAGGCTGACTAATGTATTGGGGAAAAAGTGTACACCTGTGTTCTCTACTTCCTCCTTTTGGAGAGCAGCTTGCAAACTAATAATGGCAGGAATTACATGAGTTCCCCGGAGCTACTGAGCAATTGATTACAATTAACTGCATCACAGTGGGGGTAGGAGAGCTTATTTCAGTAAACTAACGTGTTTTCGAACCTTGTCGTCCATCAGGCCGGCTAAGAGTATTCTACCCCCTCCACTCCCACCCAGGATAGAACGAGGCGACCAGCAGGGCTACCCCCAGTATTATATCGGCGGCCGGGTACCCATTTCTACACCACACAAGCTCTGAAAATAATACGACTTAGAAAAATGGGCACATTCCAATCTGTGTCATGTTCCGAGTCAGCTGGGGTTGACACATTCTCGCATCCTTCCCAAACCAACAATATACCTTCTGCAAAACGATTGTTCAACCAGTAATATAGTCTCGATCACTGCTGTTCTGAAATGAAGACGACTCCAAATTGAGCCTATTAGCGAGAGCGTGCGTTGCCTCTGTTTAAAACTCTGGTTGTTTACTATTTACCCCCAAATTTCGGTGAGATGTAAATGGGAAGGCAATTCAAGTTTGACCGACCGGAAATCTAATCGACTGGATATCAAGGACTTTCGTGCCCATTGCTACTGCACATCGCTAGTGCGCACGCTATTTGTTAGGCACGCACGTGCAAAGTCATATTCAAGCGCCCGCACCGAGTCGAAACTCAACAAAATATAGAGCTGATGGCCTTTGCGTTAAAGGACCATTGTCACGATAAAGCGCATGTGCGGGCTTGATTGACCCCAATTTTTCTTAAACCAATAGAAACCGTAATACTTTCACGAGCGCCACGAATTCGCCGCGGGTCAGCTTAGAGTTGCACGTGCCTTTCGAACATCTCTTTATCCGCCGGCTTTTGGCCTTTTGTTTGTAAAGAATATTTATCATGTTTATGCTGTGTGAAGGCCGTGTCCGTTGATTACGAGCACATACGCTTTACTTTCTTCCAACTTGCATGCATATCTGCAGCTATATATACAAAGTTTCCGATTTTCGTCCTTGCACTTGCATCTTTTCTTCGTTTTTTTCTTTTTTTTTCGAACAAGACGGCTACGAGGTGACAGTAGCTTTCGTCTCTAGCCGCTTCGAAAACCCTCTCGAGGACATTGTATTTCTCGACGGCATTCAACTCAAAACACAAAATACGACTTTTAAATCTTTCATGGATGACTAAACAGTTCTTCGATATCGGTATTACTATTTTCATACGCCTCACAAGGTCGATGGAGGAGGATTTTTCTCACAAATAACAACTTTGAAAACTGTTCCGTCGGATGAGAAATCAAATTGCTGCACATGCGCAGAAGGGTGTCAAATGCCCTTTAACTTGGTGTGCGAATTTTTTGATGGATGCTCGGTGACCCCACTTTTTTCAAGCAGATCACTTCCTTTTCTGATTCTTTCCATTATATTGAAAAACAAAAAAAAACTATACGTGGGAAGTTTTGATTATTTCTCATTTGCTATTCAAATAGGGTCAAATTGGTACATGGATACAGGTGTGCGTGACTGAGAAGTTGTATTTTTTAAGGCTAATTCTTCTTGATTTAATGAAATATGTAGCAAAGGTCTATGAAATAGGCCTATATATGCTGCGTTAAACACAAAACTTAGATATGATTCTTCAACTAAATATATGCCGATAGTAATGACTCCAGCCAGAATCGCCTCGAGTGACTGGAAATCCTAGAAATGCTATGGTCTGTGATACGCCTTATCTCCAAAACGAGTTCGGTGACCCCCGATTTTTTCTATGTTTTTAAAAATAAAATTGTACATGGGAAATTTCGGGCGCAAACCTGGCTACAAAATCTCAAGAATATTACTTAAATAGGATTAAACCGGCTTAATCTGCGTCCAAATTTTACTGAGTTTTCCAATGGCAACACCCAGCCTGTCCGCCATGTTGCTCCCCGCTACCCTCTCCAAGGGAAGGTGAGGCAGGGGGTGAGGGTGAATTTTTACAGTTTTTATTAAGGTGGTAATAGCGAATAACTAAGCCCCAAATAAAAAATTAGTTTCGCTTAAAGACTTTTTATCCCCGGAAAATGGCGAGGCACAGCACAGGGCTGAGTAAAGTTCCATTTAGAAAAACAAAAGGCATTTGAGAGTAAAAGAAAATTCATTAGAATTGCAGATACATTTGTCACATTAGTATTCAAGTATTTTACTTCGCCATCACACGAGGAAAGGGATGGCGAACGAAACTAATTTTATCGTCGGTTTGTGCGTAGTTCTTCTGCCTCAAAGGAACCTGGAAATCAATGAAACTACGTTCAGAAATTATTGTGCTAGATTTCCTATGGTAAAAGGTTCACAGGACTGTGTGTAGCTTTGATTTACAAGAACTTCGTCTTCAAGGATGGCCACAATTAGCGAGCAGTCAACATCGAGGAGTTAATGGGTTTTTTTCCTTGGAAGGGTCTTATTGTGAGGTAATTAGCCAAGTTTTATATTTATGAGATCTATAGTTCTTCTTGATACGTACAGCGGTGTAACAAAATACATTTTACACAGAATTTTAGCCGTGGAAAATATAAATTAGGTTTCGGTTGTGGCCAACAAACAGGCAAATCCATGCTTGCAAGGGACCATGGGTGATTTGTTAAAAAGTGCTCAAACTGGAACAGATTCTGCAGTAAAAATTTTCCTTCGCCTTTACGTTTTTGGGCTTGAATATCAGAGAAACTTTGAAATTCCCGAAAAAAAATCTCTCATTTTTGAAGTTATTTTGGTTCCGTGTAAAGGAATTTTCGATGGTGGCGCCAGGTTGCAATAAATTGATCAAAAGAAAAATGGATGATAAAATGAAAATAAGATAAACTTAATAAGGTTCCTTAGTGGATGAACAATCAAAGTCTTATCCCCACCGTTGTAGAAGGTCGGGAAGTGGGGAGTTAGGTAGTTAGACTTATCCTTCTTTTTGTTGTAACTATAAACATCAGAGTCATTTGCGTTGAAGATGTAGCGCCCAGCTTGATCTACAAGATGAAAATTTTATATTTCTTGACGTAGAGTAATATGGCGCAACAGACCTAAGCCCGTCATTTTGGATCCGCCATTTTGGATCTCGAGTTTGAATGTCAAGTAAATTGATGGCAAATTAATCCACATTGAAAAACGATCTCATCTGCAAAGTTGACCGACAAAACTAGAAATAACAAAGAATTCCATCAAAAACACGCAGTTTGTCTCAACCTGCATGTCATAGTGTAGTTGCTATGGCAATATCAATTGACGTGAAGAAACACTTAACATATACCGTAATGATTCGATTGAGCGCTCTCACTACTGTTTTCACTTACTGTAAATTGTTTTCTCTGTATTACTTTTTTTGTATTAACACAATACTTATTTCCCTCCAGGCAAATGTCAAGCACTGAATGGCAAAACAAGAAATGGAAAGAAAGGAAGAAAAGGAAAACTTCAGGTTAAGAGGTAAGCTGATTAAAGTTTCATCTCATTTAGCTGTAGATTAATTAAGTAGACCCAAAGGTTATAGAACCTCTGTGATACACATGTATGAGTACATGGATCTAGCTATCAAACCTTTAGTCCGTCTGACTATCTGTCTTTCGGTCGGTCGACTCTACTTGGGCTACTGTTGTTTAGTAAGTAGTTTATGCGTGGTAAGGGAACAACAACAGAAAAAAAGAGCTTTAAAAAGTTGAGGTAAAAGGAGGATGGTGGGCTGCTAAAACAGAAGAAGAGGGATAGGTTGAAAGAAAACAAAAGGGAAATCAAAGAAAAAAGGCAAAAACGCTAAATCATACTTTAAGATTTTGACATTATTCTTAAAATCCAAACACTAAAGGTTAAGGTGATTCCCGGGTAAAAGAACCCGCCATAGATTTCCGATAAAACTTGGTATGGTGTCATTACAGTACAAGGAGATGTTAAAAACGTAATAAAAAGAGGGGGTCACCGTGCTTGTTTTCATGCCACGATGCTGACAAATATGGTTATTTGGGTGACTTTTGGTTATCTCAGTGCGCAACAAATAAGCTCGATTATTTTTCAATGCGGCGTGTTATATCACACAGAGTTCGACTTTCTTTGATTGCTTATTCATCTAAGTCCCAGAAAAAATGGCTTCAAATACCCTGCATTATTAATTGATATTTTTATCCCTTAAAGGAAACATAATTTGGACTTGCTCTATTGCGCCCGTTACGTCTCTATCTGTAGCATTTATTTCATTTGCCAAAAACCTAGCCATAGATTTCTGCCAATTTTTTTCTCAGTTATTGCGGATATTGTTCTCATTGAATTTATAAAATAAAGAGTGGGGGTCACCGTGCTCGTTTAAGAGAAAAGGAGCTTTTATCTCGCTATCGAGCTTAGTTTGAGAGAAATCTCTGATGTTTTGTACGCGCGCGCGCTCATGTGCCCGCGCTGATGACGCAAAAATCGTGCGCAGTAGGAATGCGCAATGCAAAACTCGGGAATCACCTTAAACAACTTAGCGAAGTTTTGTCATAACCTCTGGAATTTTTGGAAACTCGACAATATTCCCTGAAAACTAGGCCACCGCGTCTCCCAAGAAACATCTGGGAACTGCGTGCTAACTGACTGGTAACCATTTTAAGTGTCACTATATTTATTGACGTACCTTTCTTTTCGTGCAGGATGATGGGTGTGTTTAAGATGTCGGCAGCAACCGAGGAAGAAACGACAACAGAAAAGATAGATTGAAGAGAAAAAAGCGTCACAGGAAGGAACGAGAAGAAAAGAAAACCATCGAGAGGTAAGAATGTTAAATCTGGATTGGGGGATATCCAAGTCAGATTATAACAACTGGTTGGAATGCTGAGGCCAAGTCAAGTCAATTTTGCGTGTTTTCAAATTTAAGGGGAGGGATTAGAGAAAGAGACAACTGATCAATTATGTTTTGACGGTTTTCAGACCGTGTTTATTAGCAAAGATGTGGTGTCTGATTCGTTTCACTGTGTAATTTGAATGCATGGGATTGGTCTTTTTTGTTTTCTTGTTTGAATTTTGGTTTCACGTCATAAAATCCAGACGATCACAAAATCTAAAATGACCTTTATTGACGTTTTACGAGTATGTATTGCCCGTGTGGGTAAAAAACTAAAGGCAAGGTGCAAAATATTTAACATTTTGGCTTCCTTTATTTCCCTGCAGGCAAATGTCGAGCACTGAATGACAAAGCAACGAAATAAAGGGAAGGAAAACAGAACAACTTAATATTCAGTGGTAAGCTGATTACTTTCATCTCGTTTAACTGTGGATTAAGTACATCCAAAAAGTTTCAAACTTGCGAATTATTTTAGTAGCAGACATGAAGAAACTTCGAGGAAGAAACACACAGTTTTAAAGTTATACTATGACGAAAATCGCATTTTTCCTATATAAGCCATTTTGAAACATAAACAAGTAGCCTTCGTGAGAAGAAAAATGCTGGTTACTATTTTCAAATATCTTTTTCTGTTGCAGAGATATTCAAGTTTTTAAAATATGCAAATTAGCCAAGCGATGACGTCATACACTCAACCAACTTTTGTTCAAATATGATGAAAACAGATATCTCAGCCAATTTGTATGAGAAATGTTTGATTCTTTGCAGTAAGATTCTACCAAATGTGCTCCACAATACGAGCTTAACATTTCTGTTACCATGGTAACATTCTGGGTTCCAATCCTCCCCCATATAAAAGTTTTTCTGGCCACCTTTGACGTTCCATTTTAATATTGGCTAACAGCACTTCATAGCATGATGCAGCAAGCATACAAATATGTTAGCTCGAGTTTGTGGCCTTGTTTAACATTTGTCAAGCTGAAAATCGCTAATATATTGAAATCAAGTGGGTGGGGACTGGAAAAGAGTGAGTTGCCATGGGAACGGAAATGTTTTAAAGCCATAGGTATGTTTCCTGTAGAAATATTAGCCTGCCAAGTTTCAAAGATCTGCGCTACAATTTGGTCAAGATACATGTAGCTCTATTTCTATATTTAATATAATACTGGGTTGAGTGTATAACGTCATCAGTCATCTCATTTGCGCATTTTACACATTTTTCAAACTTAAATATCTCTGGAACTAATGCAGATTTTTACAAACGGTAAATGGCGATTTTATTCTTTCATTAATTTTTATGTGATACCCTAAAAAAAATTAAGGGGTAAAAATCTGATCATGGTACCACTTTAAACTAGCGATACATGTTTCAGATGTTCGACACCTATCCTCAGTTGCGCATACAATTCAACAACTAGTCAGTATAAAGGAGAGCTTAATAGAATATATAAATAACAAACAACAACGCAAATACAAGTACTCGTGCTAATCACGTGCGTTGTCATCGGTCCACGTGACATTTTGCGGTAGCTGGATGCATAGTTTATTAAAATGGTACTTTGATCAAAAAATCATTTCCTCTTTTTTCTTCAGATTTTGAAAGTGTGTTCGCTTAACACCTAACTGACAAAATTTTGAGCTTTGAGTTTTATCCGAAGGTTGTCTATGGTCCGCCATTACTCACGTTCAAAACTGACCGATAGGACATGAGAGGGATGGATCTAGAGAAAATGACGTCATTTACTCACTAGCTTAAGATTTCAGCATGAAAACGCAATTTATTATATATGCAAAACACGCGGGTTTAAAAGTCTGAAAGCCCGACACTCCCGTGCTGCATATTAATTCAGCCGCGTACACACGCATTGCATTATTAAACTAGTGAGTCTTTGACGCCATTACTCCTCGACCCAGCTCATTTAAGATTTTAAAGTTAGTAATGGCGGACCAATAAATAAGAAAATTCCAGTTAAAATAAACATGTGCCTTTTAAAATCAGAACTTAAAACTTCGGTCAGTTAATGTTTAGTTAACATAGTTTCGTAATCCAAAAAAAAGAGAATTGTTTTTTTTGTTCGCAGTACCACTTTAAACTTAGAAATGAGAAAAAAAAATTGTCCGGTAGAAAGGGTCGAGCATGTGGAACAATATATAAAGTTTGTAGAAAAATTACACCATTTAAAACGACGTGGACGTAAAGCGTTCATAGAGTCGTTCCTTCGCGGTCATAATGGAGAGTTTTAGATTGGACTACAAGTACGACATTGAGCACGAGTACGATTTTCGAATTTCAAACCAGTGACGTTTTCAGAGTCCTCGTTCTTCATGTTGGTTTTTGGTAGAAAGAGTAGCTAATGGCATGAAATAAGCCGCGTTTTGTGATAATGTGAGGTCTGAAAACTATAATTGAAAAGTCGTACTCGTACTCAATCACATCCCAGAGTAACGGCATCGTGCACGCTTTTATCTATATCTTTTTTGCCGTCCGATAAATTTAAGCGCGCTAAAAGCACAGGGAGCCCATTCTCTATAAGCCCGCTGGCTCCTTTTGGGCTTCCTCGCCATGAGAGTCTAAAAAGTTATTAATTTTTTTCTTTTTTTCTTTCTCTTGTGTACTTCTTATTGCAAATAAATAAACTGAACTCAACTAAAAATCGTGCGCAGTAGGGATGCGAAGTGCAATACAGAGAAATCACTCTAAATGTATTCAGATCGTCTTTGTTAGAAAAATGGGATGTCTGGTTCGTTTCATTGTATAATTTAAATGATGATGTTCCAAAATAACACAAGAAGATTACGAAAAGTTTATTGTTTTTTGTTTTGAATTTTGGTTTTACAAAACAAAAACCAGATGATTAAATAAAATAGAAAAATTCTCAGGCGCCCAAGCTAACTCGTACTCCTACCGTGGTGCAACGGGAGATAGATGGAACCCTCCTCCCTCATAGGTTTTCGTTCTGATAAGGCACAGGGAAATTTATTTACATTGATTAGAAAGTCGTCTGTGAGGTCTACGACACGATACCATTTTTCTTGATGATAACATCATTTAAAGTCAAAACACGTCATTTGTCCTAGCATCTTGGATTTCGAAGTACTATATCAAAGAAGTTAAGAATAAGGGAAATTCAGGCCAGAATGCTGTATGGGATATGCAACTTTGTGAATTTCTGTAATTTGATGAAGAAAACTAGAATAATACAGAATTATGTCATAAAAGTTGATTTTTGGGCCGAACATCTGCGTAGGACGTATCGTTTATTCAAGAATTAATTTTCATTGTATTTATTGATGATTGTGTTTACGTTTAATGCAGGATCTGACGGATCAAAGGTAACCAAGAAACAAGGATGAAAGACAAGAGACTGAAGAGAAAATGGAGCCCAAAACAAGGAGCTTCAAATCAGAGGTAGACATAAAAAAAGATTTCAAATCTCTTTACTATGTGGACTCTTTTTTGGGAATTAAAATCACAAGGAGCGAGAGAGAAAGGCATTTTTCAGTTGTCATTTGACCCTATATTACGACTGAATCGCAAATTAAGTCTGATTCGATTTTCTTTATATTATGAAATTTAACGAAAAATTCCCGAAACACCAGCTCGTCCTGTAACCGAGGGTGGTTCGTGACCAAACTCGTGCCTTCTCGGTCACATTTTCAATCACGCAACCTCAAGAGCAAGAGATTATCAAGGTAAGAGAATGAATCCCCCATATATGTTGTCTAACTAAGATAATCCCTGTTATGCGAGACATGGTACCCAGTTCTTCCGAGGACTTTCTCGAAACTGCCTGAGACGTCATTGTAGATGTTTTGATTGCGTTTCATAGCAGCTCTCAGCTGTGTTTTTGTTCGTCCGGGCTTTCGTTCGTTTTGTGCTTGTTTGGCTGTTCATTATTGAAGCGTTTATTCCGTTTTAAAGAGTTCAATTAAGCGAACTTTACCGGCAACGACAAGGAGTACATTGGCTGTGTAAGCATGCGTTACAATTCTTTGTTCATTTCTTTGCAGTTGTTTACAAAAGGTTACAAAACAGCGGGAAGTAGCCACATTCTGCATGTTCGAGAGAACGTGAATTATACGACGGCCAATTTTTAAAATTTCTTTTTCGAATTTTGACGCTGTCTTACATGTTCTGTTTGAGATATTTCTTACAGAAAAGACAAACTGAATGAATCTAAGTTCTTGCGAGATTTGTGGGTTGAATATTAAGTCTTTTTTAATCGACGTTGCCTTTGGCGTTGTTGCCGTTGGTTTCTGCTTCTTGGGAGGCGATCTTCTCTGATCTATGCACTTATATTTCGACCCTCTGCTTGTTCCGTTGCCTAGCTTGTGTTTGAGCATTCGTTTCCTTTGTACTCGTTTCTCTAATCATTTCTCTGCCGTTCATTATTGTTTTGTGCAGGAAACATCCGTCTCCTATTTCAGCTCCTATTAAAGTTTCGAAATATATTAAAGCATACCGAGAACCGAGGCTTCCTTGCTTGTAATCAAAATATCAAAGAAGACATCCCCACAGCGTTTGAGGTACAGCTCCGGATTACTTAGCATCGAAATTTTCTGAACGAAATACAAGCTATAATTTGAGGGACTCCGAGAACAAACTGAATGTTATACCCCATTCACACCAACTAAACATGTTTAAGGTGATTCCTAAGTAAAAGAACCCGCCATAGATTTCCGATGAAACTTGGTATGGTGTCATAACAGTACAAGGAGATGTTAAAAATGTAATAAAAAGAGGGGGTCACCGTGCTTGTTTTCATGCCACGATGCTGACAAATATGGTTATTTAGGTGACTTTTGGTTATCTCAGTGCGCAACAAATAAGTTCGATTATTTTTCAATGCGGCGTGTTATATCACACAGAGTTTGACTTTCTTTGATTGCTTATTCATCTACGTCCCAGAAAAAATGGCTTCAAATACCCTGCATTATTAACTGATATTTTTATCCTTTAAAGCAAACATAATTTGGACTTGCTCTATTGCGCCCGTTACGTCTCTATCTGTAGCATTTATTTCATTTGCCAAAAAAGTAGCCATAGATTTCTGCCAAATTTTTTCTCAGTTATTGCGGATATTGTTCTCACTGAATTTATAAAATAAAAAGTGGGGGTCACCGTGCTCGTTTAAGAAGAAAAAGAGCTTTTATCTCGCTATCGAGCTTAGTTTGAGGGAAATCTCTCATGTTTTGTATGCGCGCGCGCTCATGTACGCGCGCTGATGACGCAAAAGTCGTGCGCACTAGGAATGCGCGATGCAAAACCCGGGAATCACCTTAATTAAACCAGGTTTAGAAAAGTGAAAAATATTAAAGAAAAACTGCAACTCAGGCTTTTATACAGGATTTAGATGAATTTAAACACGTTTTTAATCTGTGCTGAATTTGTAAGTAAAAAAATATCAGTAAGCAGCTGTTATAAAGAAAACAATTTTAAACCATGTTTAACTAAACAGCTTTTAAACATGTTTAAGCTTTGGTGTGAACGGGGCATTAGATTGCCTCGCACAAATTATTTCAAAATAGTTTTAGCTATATAGTGACGCCACACTGTGGAATTACCTTCTTTATGACGCTAGATGCGCTGAATCCCTCCGGTCGTTCAAACGTGAAATAAGCAAAGCTCTATAAGGCACGGCATTCAAGGAAAGCAGCTTTTTGATATAGTGTAGTTTATAGTTATAGTCGAGTAGTTTAGTGGTTAAATAAAGTTTCATTCATTCAGGTTTTGCTTTGCTTTGAAACGAAACAAAAAGACATACAGATCATCCACAAAAACGCCCACGCAACGCGCGAGTAACATCCTCGAAAGAAATGGGTACCACGTCTAAAAATTTTTAAAGTGGCTCAAAACAGTTTCCAGCACTTTCCAAGACGTAGATTTTGATGGGTCATAATTACCACTCTTTATCAATTCATGCTACAATCATGGTATCAAAAAACTGCCCAATCACCGGTGAACACGTTGGTATTATTTTCGTGACACAATAGATTACCATAGCAACACTATGACAAGCTAAAAACACCGTTAATTTCAGCTTTAAGCGCTTATATTTCAAAAACGACTCGGTGAAATTTTTTCTTATTATAGAATTTTGATAAGCAGGATAAGATGCAACTTTTGGCAAGGTTGAAAAAAATTCTGTACATGGGTTTCAGAGACACCTTAAATTTTCGAAAATTTAAGAAAAAATTTCACTGTGCCGTTATTGAAATATAAGCGCTTAAAGCTAAAATTAAAGGTGTTTTTAGTAGGTCATAGTGTCATTATGGTAACCTATTGTGTCACGAAAAATAATACCAACGTGTTCACCGGTGATTGGGCAGTTTTTTTGATACCATGATTATAGCATCAATTGATAAAGAGTAGTTATAATGACACATCAAAATCTAAGTCTTGAAATGTGCTGGAAACTGTTTTGAGCCACCTTAAGAGGGATTAGTTTAGTTAGAGGACCTCTATGGGGGATTCACTCCCTTACCATGATAATCTCTTGTCAAGAGCTATTTATCGATGAGTTGCAAATTCTACCAATGGTTTTCCTTTAACAAGATGAAATTTTCTTTGCTGTTATGTCAGAGTATGGCTCGATTAGAACACTGAATATTCATTTTACAAAACACAAATTTGTCTAGACATCTAGATGTCCATAACATCATTCACGCGAAACAACAACAATAACAATAACAATTCTTAGAAAGTAATTTTCAATTATTTCCTATTTTCGGCAAAGCTTGTATCATAACAAAATATACGTGGAGAGAAAGGCGGTACTCATTGTTTTCGTTCGATTATATTTTGGATTTTGAACAAAGCTAGAAACAAAGGCTTCGAAAAAGGCAAAATTAAAACTGTAACGCACATTGCGTGACGACTGTCACGCTCTATTTGAACATTTAACTTATTCTTTGCGTATACATAGACAAAATACATTGATGGCTTGTGTCCGCAGAAAAAAATTCTGTATCAGTATAAATTCAGCCAAACAGACTTTACCAAAACAACCAAAAATCCACAACGACTTTTATTCAAAGTTGATCACACTTACTTTATAGAATGGCAATCTCTCATCTGATAAACTTTCACGTTTGCATTTTAACTGGCAGCAAGACTGTTCAACAGAATTTGCTTGATTTTCGTTCGTTAAAGCAATCGATACTGAGAATTAAACTTGCATCTTTTTGCACATTTACCAGGGAATCTCGCCCTTCTTCAATGTCAACGATATGAAAAGGAAGAAGCAGGCGGTAATCCATCTAAGGTTGAGATAATATTTCTGTTGAGTACATGTATATAGAGAATATTACATGCCCGCTTGTGGATATGAATTTTATCTTCTCGTGTTCAACTCGATATCTCACTTGTTCGCTGCGCTCACTCGTGAGATAAACAGTTCACTCGTGAGATATCGAGTTGAAAACGAGAACGTAAAATTCATACTCACGCGGGGGCATGTAATATTCCCTATACGACATGTGACGTTCAAGTTTTAAAATTATTTTTTTTGGGTTGGAATTAGCTTCAGAATGTTTAGGTCAATTAATGTTAATTTCTTCAAAAATGTTTCCATCATAACATTGCCTTGAATATCTTAACCTTCCCTGGAGGCCAGAAAGTAAGAAATCTGATATTATTATAGAAAGCTGTTAACTGTAAAATATTTTTGATTGCATTTACTGATTGTTTTTCCTTCTGTTTCAGGATGCCATAAAAACCTAGATTGAAACGGGATCAAGCAAAAATCAAGGAAGAAATACAGATATCGAAGAAAAAGTTAACACAGAGGTAGAAAACGAACTGAACTTAATTTTTTTCATGATATCATTCGATAAAAAATTAAATCGCAGCCGAGGTTCTTGTGGGCAAGAAGCACTCGCTCAGAGTTTGTAGTATTTTAAGTCAAATATCGATCAACCCAGTAAAACAATTTGTGCTATTTGATTTAGTCACCTTCGAGTTCGTCATTGTATTTTGTGACGGTGGTTTCGTCATTACCTTCGGTTTAAACAATTTTTATTTTCCCGCCAAAAGACTTAGAAAAAATACGGCGCTTTAAATACGCATGCGCCAATTTTTTTTAAAAAAAAATGTAATTTAATTATTACTTAACTTAGTAGTCAATAAATGTAATCTTTTTATTCAGGTTTCCATATTTCTTTTGTAATAATTAATTATAATAGAATTAATTATAATAGATTTATATTGAGAAAACCTAAGCAGTGTATCACACTGTGATAAAACACTCCGGACATCTGAGAACACTCGCCTCTGGCAAGGGTTCTCAAATGTCCGTTGTGTTTTGATCAAAGTGTAATAATAATACACGGCTTATTAAGTAAATAAGATATGTCAAACAATTAAGTACTTACAAGTTTTTTATTCATCTTTAGTTTTCACTGACTTACAAAAAAGTTAATTAGTTAATGAAAAATCTATTAGTTAATAAAAAAGGTGTGAAGAAAAAATGTGTCCTCTATATACTAAGACTTTTGGCGGGAAAATTTAAAAAAAATTGCACAGCGTTTCCCCTGGCAACAATTTCGGCAAAGAATTGAAAATAAATTCCCTTTAAAGTTTTCCCGTCAAAAACATGCAAACTAAGTCCTGTGCAAAAAAAAATTGAAAAGAAATCGCCGATTTGGTCTTCGATCCTTAAAAAACCGATACGACATTTTAGATTAACTCCTTTCCAAATCAAAGTTAAAACGGAGTATTCTCTCTGAAACGTTTTGATCTTTTAACGTTTTTTTGCACAGATAATATTTGCATGTAACTATATAGCAAGGCAACATGGCAAGTGATAACCTGTTCTAAGTCGACCCGGTTTCTTAATTTTGTCTTTACCAATAACCAGAAAAACTGAAACAAGTGAGGCTTCAGGGCGCCACGACCACTTCCATCATAATGAAATCGGTAGTGATGCCGCGAAACTCCACATGTTTAATTAAGCTACATTTCCAATTAACCTTCGATTTTTAAAATTCTTATGACCTGCCATGTTGCCTTGGATTAGTTACTTTTTCAGCCGACAATCATTTGTTGCACAGGACAATATAAAGAAACGAGATACTTTGAAACATGTGGCCTCCGAAAAGTGAAACTCAAAATTTTTGGTGCTATCCCGATTGTTAATGTGGCTAGAGTATAAAACAATTTAATTTGTTTGACCCAACATCTTTTATTAACTTTATCACAAACCAGTTAAATATTTGACCACAATAGATAGAAAATTTGGTAACCTCGTTTTAGAATTTTTCTGGAGCACATTCAACTCTTATTTTAGCCAAGAACATACCATTTTTTTCATTCAACCTTGTGATTTGATAAAGGCGTCGAAACTAACCGAGGAAAAAGATATAAAGGCAATTGAACATTTAAAATGCATGAGCTAATCGAATTCCAAAACTTTTATTAAGCAAATTCATCTCTTGATTTACCCACAAGTAATTGGCTGGCTCCATATTGCTCGTTAAATCTTGAGATAAGTAATGTTGCCAACTTTGAAGGAAAAAGAATTAGTCCAATATTGAAATTGACTAACAGTTATTCAACTGTTGTTTTAGCCGCACAATATCAATTTAATTGCTTAGCTCTTCGTTTTACAGTTTTTTCTCTCGCGGAATTAGTTTTATTCTCAAAAGTATATTTCAAAACTCAGATTTACTGTGCAATTTGTAATGCTTTGTCCTGTGCTTCATCGAATGCCGGCAAAAAAAGATCTTTATCTTATGTAGATGTAGATATTAAACAAAACCCAATGTCTGGTGCACGAAAACAAGAGCTGTTCTGAGTTCAGCTCCTCCCCTTCACACGAATCTTTGCTTATCAATTGACAGCAAAAATTAACCAAAAAAGCTTATACAGACCACAGTAAAGATAAAGAAAGAAATATAAAACAACCTCCCTGTGAAATATCTTTCCTTCATTTTTCTCTATCTTTCACAACTTTGTTTTCGTTTTTCAAAAACTATTCTCCACCGAGTTTTTGCCACCGTTATTTAAATCGTGATAAACAGTTAAAATCAGTTTCCGGTGAATCATGTTTTGGCAGATAAACTCAGGTCTCTTGCTGAAAAACTAATAAAGAATCTAACATTTTCACAAGATGGTCAATAAGTTGCTTGTCTTGATTTGACTCGTGTTGGGGCAAAAGTGAAGAACAATTTAATTTTGTTCCAACAAGACAATCTGGGCCACATGTCCTTTATAAAACCAAAACTTCAAATTTCCACAAGACTTTTCTTTCTGGAAAAATAGCAAGTTGTTGGTCTTGTTTGTTTCGACCAGGAGATGTTAACTTGTTAACATCAAGAGACAAGATGGCTTTGCATAACCGAGACAATTAAAGCAAAATATCTTTAGTCCCTAATAACGATTGCGAAAAACGGGGGAGGTAATTCAAAATGAAGACTTCTTTATATTCCAAACAACAATTTGATTTCTTTCCTTCGAGTTTTGCATTGCACTAAAAGGTAACAACAATTGCAAAATTTAAGAATTACAGCATAAATACCCAAACTAAATATTCCCTACACCAAACAAAGATTTCCATAAGACTGTTAGTTGAGAAAAAAGAATTCGATCAAATCTTAGCCCACGTTCTTTTCTAATTTTCTAGTAGATTTAATACTTGAGCAAAAATGTCGATAATCAACAATGTAGATAATTTAAAGAATGAATTTCTTTCTTACAAAAGTACAAAACGCTGTTTGACTCTTGTACGATAACAGAAGTTGAATTTATAAACGCTTAAGTGATCGCGAGACAACTGCGGCATAAAAAATCGTCGCTACATTTAATCATTGCCAATTTATTTCTCGAGGTTTGTTTTGATTTTGATTTTGTGGTCTGTATAACAGCTGATCCGAAATCGAAACTACATCGTAACATCCTGTGAACCAGACGTCAGGTTTTGTATACTTAACTATTAAACTAGATGAGAAGAGAAAATGTAGACAAGCTTTTTAATAATTTCCCTGTACGTTGTTTAACAGTGTAAGCCAATTCTTAAAAAAAAATAATCATAATGTAATTGGTTGAAAGCAATTTTAAAATGATTTGCAGAAAGGAATTTGTTCCGCTTTACATCGGAAAAGCCACATGTTCTCTTGTCATTTGTAACTAATCAGTTGATGAAACAAACTGGTGATATTTACAAGGTGACACGTTTCCATAAATAAATGGAAATTCTCATACAGTTGGCTAATAATCAATGATTTTATTGCTCCAAATGTGTGGAACAAAGAGATAAAATTCGCTCAGTTGTTTCTAAAGGCAATGACAATTTCTATTTAATTTTGTTTGACAACAGGAAAACAACCTGTCAGAAATATATAAATTCAAATTTCCAAATACACTTAGCCTTTGGTTGATAATCAATGATTTTATTCCTCCAAAGTTGAAAACAAATCAATCTTCAATATTCTACAAATGCAATCACAACTTGTGTTTCGTTCTGTATGCACAATAAAAACCACCTAATGGCGGAATGAGCACAATTAGTCAATTTAGAGACGTTAAAATTTGTGTTAGAACTGTAAACAATTTTGTTGTTCAGCAAGTTGATTATTTTCCCTTTAAATTTTCAGAAGCCTCGTTCTTCTTGGAGTGCCACCTTTAGAAATATCACTGGGCTGTGACATCAACTCAGGTTGTAAATAGTGGCCGAAGTGTAACAAAACTCAAATCAACCAATTCCTCAATTTTAGACTTGCAGCAACACAATACAGCCGAAGAGTTCACTTCCCTTACAAACCTAAAGAACTAATCAGCCACCACTTCACTTAAATCATTTGACATTTCAAAATTCTCATCTTATTTAGTATCCCTTCTGATTCAGTGATTCCAGTTTTGCCCTTCGTCAGAATGTTTCCTCCAGTGTTCCTGAAAAGTGATTTACAAATTTAATGATTAGCAAATTCAAAAACATTGTCAGAATACACAAAAATACGGTCTCGAATACATCATAGCAAAACCAAGAGTAGCTATCCCCACGGAGGCCAAAGAAGCCGAGAGTAATTAGGATTTTTGGCTGAAGTGCAAAGAATTCCAAAATAAAGCTTCTTAGTGAGAAAAAATATAATTTCGTAAGCTGTCTTGGCATGAAAGGCCTTTCTGCATTCAAAAGTGAAAGGTTAACACGCCCTGTCGGCGCGGCTTTACTTCAGCTTACAACAGCTAAAACCTTCACCGAGAACTTGTCAAAATTCCCCGTATATTTTCGATACTTCGATCAAATTTCGACTTTGCAACTTCTGTCAAATATTGTAGAGGGTCAGTTCAGAGTGCATTATTCCGTGAACGAAACAAAATATCTTGATTATTTTCTCAGTTGAATCAGTAAACTCGAAGCGAACGGTTATCGCACGAGTTAGCGCTTCAGCGACATGGTGCCACTTTCGTAACTTTCTAGGCCAAATGAAAGCAATATTCTCCATAAGCATTGCTTACCTTCAGTTGAACAGCTTTCTTTCAAGCCTCCAGCTCTTTTTCTTCAAGCATCTTCTTGCCTCAAGAGTTCCAACTCGAATTCACAAGGACGACACGTCTTCACACATCAACGTACAACATGGTTTGGCGTAAATTCTACAATTTGTCATGAATATGGATTAGAAACTTAAACCAATCACTGACAAGTGCGCCAAATACTTGACACGAATTTTGTTTTGCACGCTTTCTTTAAGGTAATTCCCCTGAAATAAACCTGACAATAGATTGTCGTTCAAACTTTGCCCACTGAATATTTATCATATGAGAACTTCAATTTTGAAATAAAAAAGGGGGTGCCCATACCCATTAAGGAGCACTGGGGCATTGAAAAATGACCCATTTTGGCATTATTTAATGCTTATTACAAGAACGCATTCCCAGTAATAACTGTAAATTTTTGTGACCGAGACTCATGAGAAACACGCATTAAACTGGAGTCAATGCATTGTATCGGACACAAATAAACGTTTTGAAGTTTGATTTAGACAGAAAGCTGAATTCTTGATTAAAATTTCAACCAAATTTCTTGGCACGGTTACCATAGGGAAAAATAGAAAAGACCACAGTTTACTTGCTATTTTCGTTATTATTCAATTTTCAGCAATAGGAATCAGATCAGTCTTTCCTCAAGCAAAGTTTATGATAAGTTGATTACAATGACTGAAAAAAAAAATTGGGGTGCCCGTGCTCGTTGGTGAGCTATAGCCATTTTCTAACTGACAGCGCTCAATATCAAGGCAAATCTGCCATGTCTTCATCAATATGCGCGTGCACGCGGGCGCGCTAAATGACGCCATAAATTATGCGCAGAAAGGATGCGCAGTGCAATTGTGAGGAATAACCTTAAAAACGAATCACGAACCGCTAGAAAAGAAAGAGTTCATTTTCTTTGTTTATTTGTTATTTCCTGATCTTCACATTAACAATGAAGAAAAATAAAAGTTCACGTGGAAATCGAGCTTGGCTAAAAATTGGAATGGAAAAGAAGTAAAACAAGGGGTCTGATTAGATTTCTTCATAAAACTGTTGTTAAGATAATGACAAGTAAAGCAGCTTATACCGGTTCTAGGACATCTTCAGGTTTTTTTTTATATGCCATTTTAAATATATCAAAATTTTATCTTGGCTCCGAGGCTTAAGATAATGAAACAAAATAAATTAATTATTTTATTTTATTAATGTGCCAACCAGAGGTTGATTGGCTGTTGAAACAATGCATGATATTGTTCAGTAGTTGCCAAATTTGAATATCAAAAGAAATATGACGTCATTGTTTGTAAACAAGAAACATCGCTATAACTGCCATTTATTTTCCTGCAGTAAGTTTTCATTGGGACAAGAAGGCCTCGCATACGGCTAGCCCATGTTACGCGATGTTTTAACATGAGTAACAAACAATAATGGTATAAAATATTTACCGTCAGAAGTAACCATTTGCAAAGATAAGTGGCGTTGAATATTTAAATAAATGGATAACACCGGAATCCCGAATAGTTGTTTTGAGCAAAAACATCAATCAAAATTATAACAGCGTTTTACCAGGAAATAAAAGTGATTTTTGAAATTCAGCGAGTTTCTATCGATGGAGGAACATGTTACAGTTTTTAGAAGTATGAACGCGAGAAATAATATTATTGTTGTGGTTATTCTTTCCGAATCACTTGAAATAATGTTCTTATTTGTATGACACTAACGATCATAACAATTTGTTTCATCCTAGAAATTTTAACTAGATTTTACCGTTCGCAACGACATATACAATATCACTGAACAACTCGTTAGTTTAAAATTTTTGTCAGTCAACTGATCACTTCACCAAAGCTCGCCTGGGAAAACATGGGCCAGGTAGCGTTAAAGTGAAACAATAAAATAATGATATAAATTAATTCGAAAATTTGAACGCTTCAAAAGTCAATACCTTTTGCTACCAGAAATTTTACCAAACCGAAACACTCCAGTAATTCCAATCAGAAACGCTTAGAAAAAACAGGTGAGCGCACAGGAATAAGGGCATAAAGCTGACTTTGTTTATTATCCCATTTCGGGACGTGAAGTAACTGTGGAAAATTCTCTGTTTACATTAGACATGCATCGATGAGTGGGCAACGTTTACCATAATAAACGAAAAACTATTGCGAGAACTTTAATCGTATGGTTAAAAGCGAAAGATAAAATGCCTGAAAGTAATTTCATGTTTTGCATCTACGTACAGACACTGTTTCCATTCTAGTACCGCAATTGTTACTGTAAAAGAAAAGATTAGCTGACAGTGAATTTGCTCATTAAATTTCCTGTCAATTCCCTATTTACAATGCTTGATATACTGCGCTTGTTTTTCAAAGTAGCGCTGAAATACAACTAATAATAGCTTTTTGTCAAAATATTTTGAATCAGAATTGCCGCTAAATGAAATCAATTGCAAAGGAAATCGACCACTTCACATGACAATCCGTCCTTAAAAATACCCAGCGAAATAAAATGATTGCCTGGAAAGTTACTAGATGCAAAGATCAACGTGCAGAATTTTATAGTATTGATTACAATTTTTTCTCAAGTAAAGGTTGCGTTACGTTTCTAGATGTTTGGGCTTAAAAATGAGAAAACTAAAGATAAACTGATGGAAATATCTCTTTGATAACTGGGCACGAAAAAAGAAGACAAGCTTTACATTTTAGGAAACCATCTGTCACATCGACTTCGGTCTTTCAATTATTTTTCGGAAATAAAAAGCAAAAAAAAAAGTAATGATAAAAAGGTTTTTCATTAAAAAAAACTCAAATAACGGCTGCTTCGGAAAATGCTTTGAGGTTCTGGCTAATACAGAATTAAAAACTTCTGACGTCACACAAGTAGCAAGACTCGACATGCAGATTGAAAAGCCACATTAAGCCATAAGCGATCGTATTTTCCACTCCGTTCAGCAAGTGTCAAGACCGGCAGAGTTCACACAAGAACGAAGTAACACAGAACCAAACCAGAACCGAGCAGTCAAGAAAGTAATTCTCTACAATCATCAGTTTTAACGAGGTGTATCGACCATGACAGTGAAGAATGCAGAATCACTCACCAATTCTTCCAGCGAAACCAGGTCAGTGTTCTTTTGCCGTGAGTGGCCACAATTCATCTGGGACATAAATCACAAAACGTCTTTTAAGATTACTGTTGCCATCACGACCATTGCTTGTCCCGTTACCATTCTGTTAAACCTGTTAGTGATAATAGCAGTGAAGACGAGAAGAGAATTGAAAAAGAATTCAAACATTCTGCTGTCTAGCGTGGCCTTAGCTGATCTTTTGGTGGGTGCTGTATCTATGCCACTGTCTATCACGTTAGACGCGTTAGTTATCCACAGAGTTTCAACTACCGATGTCATCTGTACGATGTTTTCCATAAGTGCCTCTGTACTGTATACTGTTTGCGGTGCGTCATTGGTTCATCTGGTGCTACTTGCTTGGGAGAGGTATGTGGCAGTAGCGAAATGGACAGAGTACAGGGCTATTGTTACAACAGGCCGTGTAAACAAGTACAAGAGAGTTGCATGGCTGTTGACAGTACTAATGAATAGCCCATATGTTATGGTAGCTGTTAGCGTTCGTCGTGAAGTGATTTTAGTGATAGACGTCATTTTGGGCATTTTCGTGTTTGTCTGCTTATCACTTATAGCATATTTTTATGTCAAGGCATATCTCGCAGTTCGAAATTGGAACCGAACGCAAATCCGCCCAGTGAATGTTCTGGCCAAAGGAAAGCTTGAAAGCAAGGTCGCTCACACGACTTTCTGGTTGGCAGTTCTCGTTGGTGTATCAACTTTGCCGATCTCCTTCGTTTATCTCTTTCAAGGAGCTTTACCATTTTCCCGCCAAATTTCCACTATACGATGGGCAGAAACAATACTTCAGTTAAACTCTCTCTTCAATCCACTATTGTACTGGTATAGAAACCGCCGCTTAAGGAAAGCTACATTGGAGCTGTTAATGTGCAGAAACAGGCCAGAACCTCGCACTGCGCGTCGTATTAGGCAATTTCGCAATTCCGTGGCATCGCTAGATGTTGAAAAACTTCGAAACGAGCAAAGAGGTGCTCGATTATTAAGATCACAATCTGTCGGTGCTATGATGTGCTTAGACACCTTTCGGCAAAGGCGGATTGAGGCAGTGAAGGAAAGACCCATGTCAGTTCCACCGGGGGTAGAAAGTGACCAG
>JAHPZR010000924.1:0-51637 GCA_019787425.1 Platygyra sinensis | reverse complement strand
GGATTTTAAGTGACAGGGATGATTGAATGGGGGAAAAAAATCAAAATCCCAAAAAATCCCTAGGGCTTCAAAAAAAGTCTAAAATAATCCCTGGATCAAAATTTAACTCACTTAAAAATCACATGCCAAATTTCCAAGCCACAAAAATATCCAGAAAATATATATATATCTTATTAGACGTTTTGTTGTGTAGTATCGCTGAGTATTTTTACGAGTTGTGCCGTATTTTGGCGAGGCCCGTAGGGCGAGTCAAAATGCAAACAACGAGTAAAAATTCTCAGGCGATACTACACAACAAAACGTCTATAAGAGATTTATTATCCAACACGCCAAATTGGTATGTTCGTCTTGCGAGCGAATTTCGTGGATATTTATTTACAGGGAATGCGTGATAGAATGTATGCGAAGCGGAACGGAATTGGCGCGGGAATCGCAGCTAACTTGATTGGTCAACGGCAGGAAACGCTGTCTAACCGGTCCTCCGGAGTACAAATACCGCGTGATAATTTGTACCTCGTCTTAAGCGTTTATTGTACTCTGTGAAGTGCAAGTTGGATAATAATAAAAAATATTACACAAAAAATAGAAACATAATAATAGTAATGCAATAGTTTGTGTTCATTATTTTGTTCATTACACTGTCTGGAGAAAGAACTTTTTCTGCATCTGATGGTCATTTGTAACAATACTCCAGACACCCAAAAACATATTCTGTGGCAACAATAACATTATGCTTGAGTGTAAACTCTAAACAAGACCACCCTGGGCAAGAACATTATGAACAACGCTACAAAGTTATTTACCCAAAGCTAATTGCCATAAGGCTTTGTTTCACAACATAATATATATTTTAAAATAATTATTGGGTAAGTTACCCAGGTGGATTGATGAAAAAATGTACTAGCACATATGAACTGTGCAGGTAAAAATTAAACTAAAAAACACCATCTCCATCCAACAACAACAACAACAACAAGATTTATTTGAACTGCTAACATTAACTAATATAAATAATTTGAACCAAGAAATAAATTAAAAAATACATACAGGTTGTGGCTCACCCAAAATAACTAAAGCTAAACTAGTTGGGTGACCACCATTTATTAATTGAAAATAGGTATAAGGTCAGAAAAGAGGCATTTTACATTTTACTATTTTACC
Source organism: Platygyra sinensis (assembly GCA_019787425.1). Classification (NCBI taxonomy): domain Eukaryota; kingdom Metazoa; phylum Cnidaria; class Anthozoa; order Scleractinia; family Merulinidae; genus Platygyra; species Platygyra sinensis. The sequence continues at coordinate 50,476 of JAHPZR010000924.1, read as the reverse complement.
CATTCAGGATTTTATCAGTAAGGTACTCATTAAGTATAACCTTGAAAATTTTTCTTTAATCGGATGATTAATTGAGAAGTACTCCTCCCTCCTCAAAGTCAATATATAGTGTAAGTAAATTGTAAGAAAATGTATGTTCAGCAAGTAACTTAAGTAGATGTATTGCATTGTTAGTAGTATAAGCAGGGGTTACGTACGGATCCTGGAAAACCTGGAAAGTCCTGGAATTTTGTTATGGCATTTTCCAGGACTGGACAAGTCCTGGAAAAAAAGGGGTCCTGGAAAGTTCTGGAAATCTGTTAAAACTCAATAAAAAATATGAAGTGTATGGAGGCAGTCTAGCGATCATTTTTCAGGGGAGCAAAGCAATTGAAGGAGGAGGGGGGTCTTAAATGTTTTCGACTACCAAGGGGTGCTCCTAAAAAAATGGTACCGCTAGCGAGGGGGGCCCCCTGCTTAAAAATTTCAAGCTTTGAGTTCCAATATCTTCATCCCCCCCCCCCTACCCCTTATCGTATTAGATGAACTTGATCCCTTATTGCGGTGAGTTTGTGGCAGTTATTAGCAACATGGGGTCTCAGATCCGTTCCGAAGCGAGAAGCAAAAGCAGACAGAAAAAGAAAAGAAATTAACGTGTCTTGTTCTTCTTTCAAATTCTAATGTTTTTTTTTTTTTTTTTTTCAATGTGACTTGATTGGCCGCACACAGGCCAGGGCAAAGGGTATAGCACGGGTATTGCCAAAGGCAAGCTCAAGGGGCAAAGGGTATAATGGCACAATGGCGGCACAAAGGGCGGCAGGCACACGGGGGCAAGGGTATGCACGTGCAAGCAATAGGGGCACCCAAAACAGGGTATTTAGAAGGAAAGGGTTATCGGGCAAGCTAAGGTTAGTTGTTTAGGATTCGTTTTGTTTGGTTTTTTGTAACACGGCAAGGGGCAGGCAGGCCAGGCACAAAAGGGCGGGCAAGGGCTATTATAGCAACAAGGGCAACAAAAAGGAAGGGTATAATTTATTTAAAGAGACTGGCAAGGGCGGCAAGGTATCCCAGGGGCCACACACACGGCACCAAGGGTATTTAAGGCAAGGGTTATATTATTATTATAGTGGTAATTTGTTGTGACAGTACAGTGTGGAAATAGTTCTTGTGAAATCCTCTTGTGTGGAATTGGTGAAATAAAATAGTGTTGATTCTTTTTGTTTGACTAAATAGCCCCGTGTTGAGTGTGGAAAAATAGTTATTCCCAAAATAAATAGTCTGTTTTGTTGTGTTTGATTTATTTTTTTTTTCTTTGTTGTGTTGATATCATATAGTATTGCCTAATTCTGTCTGTGTTGGGAAAAAAAGAAAAAAAAAAAAAAAACCAATAATAAATAGAAAGAACAAAAAAAAAACAAATATTATTATAGCCAGGTTAGTTCACACAGGTTAGGTTACAGAGGTTAGTGGGTTTTTAGCCTTTTTAAGACATCAAAAGCATCACATCAAAAAGTGAGGGGTCTGGGACTTCTGGCGGCTCTCTTGGGCTCTTTTTTCGGGGGGGGGCTTGCTTTGGCTTCCTTCTTTCTTCTTGACCATCACTTTTGGTACCAATTTTTCTATCAATGTTACAGGAGGCTGTCGCCCCCCGCCGCTCCCCCCTCGCGCCTCATCTCGCCGCTCCCCGCCGCTGCGCCCCGCTGACGGACACTTGGACGCTCGAACGGACACCACCCTGTTCTGTCCTCTCTGTTCTGTTATGACAATTCCTAATTTCTTTTTCAGGCCATCTGACGGAAAACAAAAAAAAAAAAAAAAAAAAAAAAAAAAAAAAAAAAAAAAAAAAAAAAAAAAAAAAAAACCCAACAAAAAAAAAAAAAAAAAAAAAAAAAAAAGAAAAAAAAAAAAAAGCCAAATTATCATATACCTGTTTGTAATTGCAGAGATCACCTTATTTTACAAACAAAATGGGTTATAATTATTAATATATATTAATAATAGCCAGCAGGCAAGCAAGCAAGCAGCAAGCAAAGCGGCTGCTTTTAAACATCTCTCTCTCCAGGGTGCTTAGACTTAGAAATCATATTTACGAGAAATTGATGTATGAACTTTATTTTAGATTACTCATAATCACATATCTTCACTTTTACTGCTGACGTTACAGTAAACTGTTTGCACAAATTTCAAACAGACCAGACACAGGGGAAGACATTTTTGTTTGAAGGAAATTTTTTGTGTTTTTTTTTTCTTTTTTTTATTTTCTTTGAAAAGACTTTTTATTCTGAGTCTCTTTTCCTTTTTTAGACCGGCTTGGCAAAAACACTCTACCAGTAATTTTTTCTAGGGGTTAATTTCAAGGAACTCTATTTTCTTTTGATTAGTGGAATTCCGGATTTGAATATTTATTTTAGGGGATTCTGGTGATTATATTTTTAGGGGGTATGGCCTGACAAATAGGCCAGGCGCTACCCGCCCAAACAACAAAAAGCGATTATGAACATTTGAACCGCCAAAAGAACGACCGAAAAGCAAACGAAGCGCCTCCCCGAAACGAACCGAATACCGAAAAACCCCGACCGAAAAAAAAAACCCCGACCCGAAACCCGAAACCGAACACCGCCGAACTACAAAGCCACAAACCAAAAGGAAAAGTAGCAAACGGCTTTGACCTGAGAGTGGAGTGCAGGGGGGGGGGAAAAACAGGGAGGGGGCGAAGGGGGGAAAACCGCCTTATGCTACGAGACGGAAAAAACAAAAAATGGCGGGAAAAAAAAAATAAAAAAAAAAAAATAAAACGTCTGATCGCAGATTTACAGAGTAATATATCAAAACACTGTACTCTACTGTACACACGGTGATCATGTCTGGCCTAGCGGACATGATATCGAAGACAATTTCACAATTTTATCGTTCTGCCAACGATTGAATACCGAAGAAGCAAAATCAAGGTTCCACATACCACCCAAGATATCAACGTTTCCATCAAATCAACTTTATTTGAAAACATTCCAGCTCCTCTTCTTCATACTATTATTATTATTTATACACTCGCTGAAGCGATCGATTCGGCAACCCCGTGTCTGTTTAGTGTTGAAACTGGTTTTATTACGCAGTCGTGACGCATCTGAACCAGAAATCGTCTTTGTAGATATTCAAAAGTATCGAGAGTTTCCGTTTGGGCATTAACACGACAAAATATTCTTGAGATGGACTCTCCGATTTACTTGTTGAAGAGCAAAACCCATAGCTTGGTGTTTACTTTGCGAAACGTTGTGAATCGTTACGAGTATGACGTCATAACTTGATCTACTGCTGTTAAATTGCAGGCTCAACTGAAACCGGTTTTGGTTAATGGTGAACGAAAAATTCGCAAGTTTATAGCAGTTTTTTCCTACCTGAACTGCCATTAGATTCAATTTTCTTTACATTGAAGAATGTTTTACGATTAAATTGGCTATTCTGTGCGAAAAAATACGGAAAAAATTGATGTCAATTTTCATTGATCTGGCACTTTAAGTTTTAGCGGTCCGTGCAGGAGAGAACGGACCACAAAATTGACCAATCACAGCGCGCGTACTAACTTAGAGATATAATAAAGGATTTACTTACTCACTGACTGACTGACTGACTGAGTTACTTACTTACTTACTTACTTACTTACTTACTTGAGCGGGGTGCCACTCTAATACAGTGCATTTATATGGAGCGTTATATTTAACACGAGAGTTAAACTTTACCAATTAGCGTAGTGATCATGGAAAAAGCACATTCCGGATTACGCAGAAAACGAAAAGCAGGCAAGTGTAATGTTCAAAATGAAAAGCTCAGAGGTAGATCCAGTTTGTGTTATTTTTAAGTTTCCTTTCGTGTGACTCCCTCATCACCATTCATTTGCAACTCTTTCGACGAAAGAGTGTAAAACAAAAAACTTACCATTTACATTAACTTTCACCTCACAGAGAGCGAGTGTTCCTTCTCCATTCTGTATAACGTACACGTATTTGCCAAGCATTGGTTCAGCACAGCTGTACCGTGAGGACTCCTTGGGAACACTGAGACCTTGACGACACAATGCGTTGTTGGCTGGATCCAGACCTGCCTTGTCACCTTGAATAAGGAAAATATAAAAAGACCTTTAAGTTTTGAGAGAAATTGTTGAATTGTAAAATTGGCGTTGAGCCATATCTAATTCATCCCTTGAGATATCAGTTGATTATTATGTGCCGCTTTAAAAGGTGTGGTTACTGAGCCGTTCTTGTTTCAAAGAGGGGATAGGCTGTGGCGATTTTGGTAACAAATAGAATATCTTTTGCACCCTATTTAGGAATTAGGAACGTTGTTTATAAGTAACTTTTTTTCCTTTTAATCGGCGAAATCGATGTCTCCCAAATACATGCGAAAACTTCACGTTTCCTGGTAATCCATGCAGGTTCTGTGTTACAGAGTTTCAGCTGATTTACAGGTCTGAAAGAAGGCATGACCGGAAACCACATATCTTAGTCTGAAATAGGGACAACAGCCTGTACACACCCATCAAAAATTCTCGCGGATTACACCCTCCTCAAGAAAAAACGATTTTCATTTATGTACCTTATTATCACAATCGGCAGGGATGTCAATGCGTCAATTCTAAGCAGCATGCCATGTAAATAAAAAAAACAAAAACAGTTTGGGACTACTATGTTCTATTCATACACATGCAATAAGCAGTATCACATAGTGGAAACTTCTTCCATGCGATAGCTTCATGCAATCCACTCCCAGCACGTGCTTAATCCGAGGAGAGTTAAGGAGAGAAGTTAAAACTGTCAAAACAGTTCTGTTCCCTGTACTTAATCCCTGGAGGTCCCTGTCCTGGAGGTCTGCGGTACATGCACAAACCATACATAACATGTACAGCTCATCCGTAAGCCAATGGTTACATGCCTTACCTATCCTGATGTCAACATCTGATAAGTCTGTTCTGCTTGCAATTTCGACACTTTCCACCCAGACACTCTTTCCTAAATCAACTCTCCACCACGGATCCGGTTCGTTCTTGGTCTGAGCACAATCTTCTTCTCCGTCAACTGCATTACTAGCTTGATATTTGCCACTCCGTGTACTGCTCTGTTCCGCAGGTCTTTTATAAGCGACGTCAACCACCCTGGACGGTACGTCTTCTAACGAAGAGGAAAATAATGATGTGGTAGTTTCCAGTACTTTTTAAGGCTTAGATTCTAATAGATGATTATAACCAGTCTATATCAGTAGCCAAAACCTGTCCAATCCTTGAGAAACAATGTCAATTTAGTGGCATGATAGGTTACCATAGCAACAAAAACGATCAATTTAATGCCCAATATTTCGGTTAGATAGGACTAACCTTCCTCAGGGGCTACACTGAGGCTAAGTAAATATGGATAAAAGGGTTACAAAATTTTAAATGATACTTTAGGAAATGTATCTGACATGACAGGTTGCCAAATAGTAGAGAAAAATTGAAACGTCTTTTGTTTGATCTTGATACTCCTCTGCCTCCCTGAAACATCAGTGGACTTGTCTTGGAGTTGTCTTGGATGGTATTAGAGACCTTTAGATCGGAGGACAAGGACGACTACGAGTACGAGTTTACCATACTTAGCATGCGCATAAGGTTTGGAGGCCGACATATTTCGAAGTGCGCGTGCTCAGAACAGAAAACTCGTTCTCGTAGTCGACGTCCTCGATCGTCCTCAGATCTAAAGGTCCCTATTATCGACGGAAGCTAAAACGCAGTTTGTTGCGACCTCGCGCCACGATGTACATCAAGCGCGCGAGCTAAGGTAGAAATTCCGCCTGTAATTTATTCTCTTGGATGCTCGGTGACTCCCATTTTTCTTTAAGTCTAGTATTTTTTTTTATTTTAACCACAAAAAGAAATACTGTCAGCGAGTTATTGTGTCCCCAGAGTTTTCTTGGAATATGGACAGGCATGGCTAATAATTGATGCATTCTTTTTTAAGGCCTATTCTACGTCAAGAAACGACATCAGCCCAATAAGTTGTGCTGAATTGAGTACGTTAAATGAAAACCTCTACAAGCGAATGATCTTCAACGCGCCTTATCTTATAAACACGAGCATTTTCAGTATTTTTAGCAAACGTTGTTCTTAGCAATAATTTGGTTGCATCATCAAAACCAGAAAACAAAACCGAGCCACTAAGGAAACCCATATATGTTTATAAAACTTACGATTTGAAGAAACTGCAAGGAAGAAACTGATCATCGCGCAAATGAGAATCTGTCTTGTAGTAGTTTTCATTTTCAGAGAAATTTTGAATCCGTCCTCCCGTTCATACAGTCCAACTAAGCATTGCCATTACTGCAACGAAAATTGCGCGAAATTAACTAATATGCTTACGTCATAATCAATGAATTATTTACGTAAACCTAACCAATTACAGCAGACATTTCCTGCTGGGATCGCGTGCTCAGAAAAAAAAAAACTGAAATCAACGGGTTTTCATCCACACGTTTATTGAAGAGCCCATATAATGTAGTTTGCCTTCGTTTAAAAAAAAATATCATTCCAAAGAAAATGAAAATGTAAAGATTATTCAGGCTGTACCTTTGGTATCTTGTGTATTTAGTAAAGGTTAATTGATCTGAAATTTACGAAAAAAAATTAGCGGGTTTTGGTGGTGGTATTTATGTTAACGATACACCATATTAATATTTGATACGGATGAATTTTACGAACTAGAAAGCTACGCATACCAAGCCGGTGAAATATGTGAAAACCAGGTGGACTGGTATGTTTTTTTATATATTAGGTTGTGTGATATACCAGTATGTGTTCAACCTCAGCAAAAACAAATATGTGGCGTTAAAAAAGAGAATTAATAACTTGATATTGAGACTGAACTAGTGAGACAATCTCAGATAGTGCAGAGTGTTATGCAGGACTGTAAGTACGTTTTGAGTCATCTGCAGCTCTTATGTAACTTGTTAGTTCAAGGCCCTTACAATTACTGTTTGTCAAGACAGTTTTAAATTTTACTGTGGTGTTTTATGTTGAATTTCTTTCATTTTAAATTCATTGATACGTTGAACTAGCAAAGGCGATAATTTTATTTTTTCAACGCCAACATTTGTAACTTGATACTTTTTTTTTCCTCGCAAAGTTTGTAACATGATACCCTTGTTTTCTCTAAAGATAAATAAGGAAAATGCGCTCGCTTTTTTCCTGCTGGAGAAAAATGAAATAATGTAATTAACTTATAAATAAAAATGGAAAAGAAATGATTTTGTTTCATTCAAGAGGCAAATTTTCATATCATCCATAAACAGTTACTAATTTATTTATCAAATATTCACGTCGTGTCTCGGAATAGCACGTTCTTATTAGGTTGCTACCGTTGGTGTTAACAATAAACCAGTCCAAAATACACAATGATATCGATTAATACAACCGAGAAGCGTTTCAACTTGACCTCTATTATATTTTACATCGGTGAATGACTCCCCTCAAAGACTGACTTAATTTAGTTGCGGTCCGTAAGTGCCACAGTGTCTGCAGAAATATTTGAGAAGTTTCTTTTGTCACGACATTACTACTTTTAAATTAATGTCGCTAACTCGGAAATGCTTTGGGTGAATACATTGTGAACTTCTTGTTCTCTTTCATAGGGGAAAAAATAAAAAGCGGCTGAGGAGATCCATTCGCTTCCCTCTTTAAAGCTTAGCAAACAAGAAATAGTTTGAAAACAGCGCGCGACATTTTTTAACCGAGTTAGGGATGATTCCAAAAGATGCGTTGTCACAAAAGCGTTCTTTGCACTAAGGCCCGGTTTAAACGTCGCATTTTACAAGCGCCGAATCGAATTGCCAAATTATGTGCATGTACAATGCGACGTCTAAATCAATTAAATGCGACATATTTCAATTCCATGCGAGTCAGTCGAATATTCGACTGATCCAGTCGTATATGCGACTGAAGTTTGACAGTTGATTTAAACGCCGCATTTTTCATGTGCCGAATCGAATCGAAATTATGTTAAATAATTTATGTTTACTCGAATAGGAATTTAAAACACGTCACTCGCGCTCAGCAATTTAATTCGGCAAAACAATGCGACGTTTAAATCAAACCAGCCGAACGTATTCATTCGAGTCGACAAAAATTAGTATTTGATTGGGCGCATGTAAAATGCGACGTTTAAACTAGGCCTAAAAGGAGTGACTGATATTACCTGAAATATAACTGCTATCGCCCGCTAAGACGAGAGTGTGGTATCGCATGCATTCTCGTCCCCAGAGGCCGCGATCCTTTTGGTCAGTTACGGGGATCGCGACCTCTGGCCCGGTCCAACGACATTCCGGTTTTGAATGGCTTTGTAAACACAATAGATTGAGACCAGAACCAATCACATTTGTCAGACTCGGCTCTGAGAATGCGCAGAGTGACGGGAAGTCCGTGAAATGCGGACTTCCGGAGTTGGACCTGGCCAGAGGTCGCGATCCCCATAACTGACCAAAAGGATGGCGGCCTCTGGGGACGAGAATGGGATTGTATCATGCTGACAGTGCTAGAGCGCATGCGTCTTACATCAGTCCGGAATATCCCAATATATTAGGACATCCATGACGTCACGAAACCATTGTTCTCAAGGAAAATGGCGGCCGTTTTTCAAAAACCCGGCCAAAGTAGGATTCCGCTGTCCTGTGTTTCGTATGAGCACCCATCCGGGACTTTTAGCTAGAATACATCGAGTGCAAGCTTTCAGCGGCCATGTTGGATGCTAGTTGAGGAGATTCCAAGCGGTTTTATGTGGTTTAGCGCCGTAAAAACACCGCGATGTAGGACGATTTTCTGACACGTTTTCAAGGTAGGTGAAGAATCTTTGTCTTTTTCTTGTATTCACGTATTTTTCGTAAAGCTCGCAGTATTTTTCCTGAGTTCTTTAGTCAATAAACTTTCATCGTGCCAAGTCTCAGCATGGTAGACAAGCTAGATTTTTGGTAGACTTTTCTAGAAGTCAGACTACTATCGCCCTTCCATTACACCCGAGAGTAACAAGATCGACTTGTGCTATTCTTGACCGATTTTCACCTTGTTACTGACTAAAATGAACTTTAGGTTCATTTTGGCAAGAAATATGAATTGCACCATGATATACTTTATTAGGCTCTTTTTCGAATTTGTGGAGAGACACTCGAGGATCACAAGAATCAAATACCCTGTCAATCTTCCGTACGAATTTGGTCGCCTTCTATTATGATAAGTTTAATGTAGATTTTTTTTTAACTTTACATTTTATTTTACCCAATCATTGGTCCATACATGATATTTTTTAAGATAATTTTATTACTTAAATGTAATAATAGGTGGCTTGTCTGGCACTCTGTTTTAAGCGTACCTCAGATTGAGCGGTTGATTAACTTGATTAAATTAATGCAAAGTGGAAGCATCAGTGAAATGGATAAAGCTTGCAAGTGCCTGTTTTGGTTGATTCGCCAAATGTTCATCCATGTTTTATTTGTGCCAAGTCCCAACTAATTTGTGGGAAAAAAGTATCTTGAAGGCAAGATAAAAATTGTGACCCTTGTCAATACATTTTATCAGATCCGCACAGTGAAAATTGTACTGTGTGTGTAAATCCCACCTGAAATCTGAACCAGGCAGGCTATCCGCAAAAGCCAGGAAAGGAAAGCATGAATTCTTTATTCAAGATGCAGTCACAACAAGAATACAAAAATACATATAACTTAAGTTATAACAGATGACGAACTAATCAACTGTAGATTTGACTTGGCATTTTATTACTATTTAGTTTCGTACTACACGAATTGTGTGCAGCATTCATCAGATAAATTGCCAAATTAGATTAAAAAAGACAAATTAGATTAAAAAAGACAAATTAGATTAAAAAAGACATCTTGAACCAAGTCCAGCTGAGTTTGAGTTATCATCAGTGAAATGATCTGTGGTTCATTGCCGTGACATCAAAACAAACCTCGAAGCAAGAGTTCTTCAAGGAAGAAAAACACCAAAGATATAATATTTAAACTGGAAAAAAAAACAAGGTAGGATGACTTTGAATGGGAAAGGCTGCAATTGATAACCCTGAAAAACTTAGGTTAAAACTGATACCCTATTTATGACCAAAACAGCTGAAAAACCATACCCTTTGGGGTCGCGCATACCTATATAGCCCATATAAGGGAGTACCTCCCCCCCTCCCGGGGTAGAGGGATATTGTATGTGCTCATTTATCAGACGTGGAGGGCCATGCAGACATGCAAGTTAAGGTTTGTAGGGAACATTGTACTCTTTTTTGGCATTTTTTGAAAGCTATACACACTGCAGCTGTTCACTGTAGGTGTTTATTCTTTTTGCCTCCTCATGAAGCTTGAATGTACTAGAAAGTAGTATTTTTTGCAAGAGTTTATTGCCGAGTGTTTATTTATTTATTTATTTATTTATTTATTTATTTGTGTCAGGGACACCTGGGAGAACAGATTGCTGAAGGTGCTCCCTGGTTAAATAAAGCTAATTATTATTATTATTGTTGCACATTACTAATTGCAAAACTAATGCAAAAACATTAGTTGTCAACAGGGAACATATCAGTTTGGTTACGAATATGTAATAAAACAATAGAAAACGTAAGAGTCAGTCAGACCACTTGAGGGCAGTCTCTTATTCAGTGAGACTTATGTGGTAACTGTAGTCAAAACAGATTCATACTTTAAAATGAAAAATACATTTGTAATAATATTGACAACTTTAATCAGTGTAATAATCTTCTAAGCACTTGTGATTTGTTTCAGGTCCTGCATTCTTCCAAGAGGCAAATTCAAGGTTGAGAGTACCTTAAGAGTGAATAAAATAAAATTGATTTTTCTTTCAAGACTGAAGTTGTTTTGTATGTTATTTTAAATATTATAAATACATAGTAAATCCTTGAGAAATGTGGATAGATTGTGAATAATCCTTTGCCAACCTGTCCAGGAATTATATTTTGATATTTTTGAGTAAATAACTTGCTTAAAGTCAGCAATGATACGTAAGCTTTCATAATTCTAATGTGGAAATCGGATGTGATATCTTTTAGCACAGCAACAAATAGATACAAGGAATATTTGAAATAAATACAAAAATGGAGAAATTTAAGATTTACGAAGAATATATTAACAGATTTTAACTATCCACACATTTTGCTACCTTAGTATACTTTGTATAGCAGAACAAGAGTTTCTCACTCGTATGCGTTATTGAAAATTCTGTTTTAAATAATGATTTCATTTCCTCGATTTAGCGAAAACGTATAACATTTTGGACATCTAAATTTTTTTCTGCCGGCAACAAAGAACGCGCGCGTCCTGTCGATTTCGGCCCGATAATCCCCAGATTTATAAGAGTAAAGTCTCGATATTCTTCTCATATCGATCAATTCTGTGCTTAGAAAAATGGAGAGTGAAGATGTTTATTTATTCTATGGTCTCTTTTCAAGAATGATAACAGCAGCTCGTCAAACTCTGCCCGCAGTTTTCAATTTAACGCAAACTTTCCCTTTACTTCATAGTTGCGACAGTATTTGACTCAATTCGAGATAAGTGTATACCTCCTGAAGACCCGCATTCATGGCATTGGGAAGCATTCGCGACCCTCTATGTCCGCCATTTTGAATCCCTTGGTTTGTTTTGAAACCCAACACTTCAACCAAAACAGGCGTTCTCATTGGTTGAAACGTGAGTTTCGTGACGTCAGGGATGTCCTTATACTGTATTTAACAATTATTCTTTGAAATCGAGGTGTATAGTGGCAGAATATTTACCGAGCCGCGAAGCGGCGAGGTAAATATTCTGCCACTATTCACCGAGATTGAGAAGAATAATTGTTTTCGTATATACACAGGAAGTGATCTCAACAGCATTTTCAGAAGGAAACCATTAAAAATCGGTTTAATTGACTTCTCAATTCATGCGTGGAAAACGTGCTAGCGGTACAAAGCATGCGCGAATTCGCGAAACTATTTACAGAATCTTTGAACATGGAAAATCTATAGTTAATATTTGAAAAAACCTCGTGACAGTCTAGAAAAATGGTCCTTAGACACCGTTCAAATCAGTGTGAATCAAAAGCATGCTTTATTCAAAAGTATGCTTTATTTTTGTTTGGCTTACGCATTATTCCCTCGGTAGGGGGTGAATAATGCTCATTAGCCAGAGAGAGCGAACCAATCAGATTGCTTAAAACACCAATTTCACTGAGTGTGTATATACTAAATAGTGATATCTTAACAGTTAAGTAAAGTTTTCTGAAGCAAAATAATGTAAAATATCTTGCAATCTTTCCTCATTTTGTCCGTGTTTGTATTGAAGACTGGTTACAATTTGGCACCAGTCTCCATGCGTCGAACAACAAACAGAACTTGCAACAAGATAGTTGAATTGGAAGATGACTTACTGCTCATTTTTACAATAACGCAGACCCTTGTAGTGCTATAAAATGGGCGCTACATGACGATGCCATTGTGTCGCTAATGTCCTGCCCGTCGGATATGGGGCCATGGCTCCAAAATTAGTATAAAGGTTTCGGAGCATCGGGCATTAGAGGTTGACCAAAGGCCGGGACAAGTGAGTAAAACATTCTTACAGTGTGACAGGATGTAATCAGCTGCAAACTAGTCAGATTCTTTTATACCAGGTCTTCTTATACATGGTAAAATGATGGTTAATTGACAAGCACAATAACAACGTTTATCTGGTTTTGTCACCAGTTTATTCATTCAATTCCCCTTAAGTTTACTTCAAAATTAGCAAATTACTTTTACAGTTAATGAAACCGATGAAAACGATCCGTTTGGCAGAAATATTCAAGCTGCCAATTCACCTCCTAAAGCTATTTATGATGGATTTTTACAGCCTAGGATGGCGTAAAGTTCACGTCTTGTACAAAGCTAGAGCGAACGCAACAAGACGTTTCCCTTCGGCTTCACATAACGGCGATGAAACAAAACAATCCTCAGTCCCTAGCAACATAAACTCTCTCAGTCCTCGCATTCCTTAAAATTTACATACCCTTGTCCAAACTGATGTATAGTGATTAATGATCAAACTGGCTGACAATGCTCCTCGAATCAGCGTACTCTCAATATCCTACTGGATTGCGTGACGAACGAAAGCAGCCTTGATGCCTTGGGGTGTCATGTTACCGACCGGTAAAAGCGTTATAAATTTCTCTTGGCAATGTTTGCATCAGAAGAGAACCAAATACCCGTCATGCTATATTAATAAACCCTTATTATACCACAAATTATTTGCTCGTTGGCACTCTATCGATAGGTATACCTAGTAGTAAAGTCTTACCAAAGGTTTACCAAGTTTAATTATGGTGTAACCAGAACAATTTATGAAAGCTAACCATTTCGAGCCGTCGCTTAGACCTAATCACTAGAGATCAGTGTCTGACCCAGCAGCTTATCTCTGCATAATTAAATAGGGTGTCGTTTATCTACTTGTACCTGTTTTTGTGTCACGAAGTGTCTCACCATATTTTGGAGTATCCATTCTAGCAATAACCATTTACAAATAAATACCTGCAGAAAGGTTCCACAAATTGAAAATTAAACAATACACAGAGCTGTAAACAGGACATCTTCTTGCCGGAATTTGTGAATGTGTTACTGAAATAACCACAAACATTTTTGGCTAAAGAATCAAGCTGGGTATGGGTCAGAATACTAAAGTTGCTTTGTAACATTAATAACCTAAAGTTAAAATGTGTGCTTTTTAGGAAAGGTAATGAAGCAAAACTGGCCATTTTTGGAAATCAAAATAAACAGAGCTCACGTCTTGTACAAAGAGCGGACGCATCAACGCAAGAGTTTTATTTTTGAAATCTTCACAGCATTCTAGGCTGTAAAATCAATCATAAATAGTTTTAGGAGGTATATTGGCAGCCTGACTATTTCTGACTAACGTATCGTTTTCATCAGTTTCATTAACTTTAAAAGTAATTCGCTAATTTTGAAGCAAACTTACGGGGAATTGAATGAATAAACTGGTGACAAAACCGGATAAACATTGTTATCATACTTGTCAAGTATGCATCATTTTACCATGTATAAGAAGACGTGCATGGTATAATAGAATCTGACTAGTTTGCAGCTGATTGCCCCGTCACATTGTAAAGGCCGGTACATACACGAGGAAGCTTGCTCCTGAAACACGCTCCCGAAACACACTCCCAGGTAAGTACCCCAACCAGTACACACGAAGGTCAGGACGAGGGAGCTGAATGATGAAACAACCCGATTGGGGCATGGGAACAGGTTGTTATAAATCCAAGATGGCAGCGAACAGCTCTGGATTGAAAAAGAAAAAACTGGCTCTTTTAATGATGGTGATGCTTCAGGATGAAGAGGCTTCTTCTAAAATTGTTTCAAGAAAAGTGTGGGCATGCAAATGGATTTTACGGAGACCAGAAAAAGGAGTCTTTTATACACTATTCAAGGAACTACCGTTGGAGGACTCTTGTGGATTTCTACAATTCATGAGAATGCCATATGAACTTTCTTCGCTTCTTTGATTCTCAATTATCTGCACAGAATCCTCCTCTACTCCTTTGGCTGCCATTTTGAAAGTCGGTTTGCAATGAGTTGTGGATGAAAAAAAATAAGTCAATTTGATTGGCCAACTGGACACACGTCATTTCAAAGCAAGCAAATTTCAGTACACACCAGGGAGCTTGCTCCTGAAACAGACTTGTGCAACAGATTTGCCCCTGGAGCTTGCTCCCCCTATATCAAACCAGTTTGATATGAGGGAGCAAAACTCGCGTGCAAAAGTTTTGTTGCGCAACATATTTTTTCGCTAGAAATCGTTGGTGCAGACGAGGGAGCTTTGCTCCGGAAGCGTGTTGCAGGAGCGTGCTGCGGGAGTAAGCTCCCTCGTGTGTACCGGCCTTAAGAATGTTTTACTCACTTGTCCCGGCCTTTGGTCAACTTCTAATGCCCGATGCTCCGAAACCTTTATACTAATTTTGGAGCCATGGCCCCATATCCGACGTGCAGGACATTAGCGACACAATGGAATCGTTATGTAGCGCCTATTTTACAGTACTACAAGGGTCTGAGTTATTGCCAAATGAGCAGTAAGTCCAACCTCGTTCCCAGGGTCTCTCATCTTACCGCCCCCTGAGGCGAGCGAGGAGAGACCCTGGCACACGCTGGTCACGTGTCTCCCAGAATCTGGGAGATAACAATTAACTTATTGAAGGGAAGGGTGGTCTAGTAATAATTTTGTCTATACTTAACCTACGGGAGTGCGGGATGTGGTTGTCACCAAAATAAACCAGGAGCGATATGATGCTCTTATTCTGCGAATGCCGGCGAAAACCTCATCCATCATCTGGTAAAGGAATATCAAAGTTGCTGTAGGTTGTGTGGTTCAGATGTGGTTCAATTAAGGACGTTACATATTGTAAAAATCTCCTCAACAAGGCGAATGAATAATTGCAAGCTACGGCCCAGGCTGTGTATGGAAGATCTTCGACTCATCTGATCATTTCCTCGGAATGAATTAAAACCAGGTCTACTGTGCAAGTTGTGAACGGCGATAAAACAGTTTTAGAGTAATCAGGGGATCAATGAAAGCCAAAGTTACTTCGAGAGGAGCGAAAGGGTGAAAAGATTTATTGGTGTCACAGCGCGGTCGGCCGTCCCCTAACTGATTCCTAACTTTGCAGAGATCGAACGACTCTTTGCGGTCTGCATTTCGCCGTGCTTTCTTATATCAAAAAACTGGATTTATCTTCGACCGAAAGAAGGCTACAAAGAGAAAAAAGTTATTTTTATCATGTCAAATAAATCAGTGCACGTGACTCCAACGGTTTGTGAGAATTGTGTACTCTTTTAATTTTCGTTCTCTGAAAGACTCTCAGTGACCTTTCGTTGCTTCACGCGCGGTGTTTCTGAGAAAAGGAAACATCTGCCCTGTTAGGCGAAATGGAAATTATAAGTATAGTGGAGTCGTTTGACTGTGTTATGGCATATTTTTGAAGTCTTAGGTCGGCATGTGGCTAACTGCATGTCGTTTCTCAGAGTTTGACACCTCTGTAATTTGCCATACCGTGCTTATATTTGACTACCTTGTTTAGGCTCGCCATTCTATTGCAAGACATGTTTTGAGGTTTTTAGTATTGGTTCTCCAAGGACAAAGATTAAATGGTCCGCGAAAATAATGCTTCCTTTGATTCTATGTTGTGACGCTGGGACCGGATATTTGATTGGAACTGAAGGCACTGTGTGTTGCTTCGTGATCACGGATATTATAATATCTTCTTCCAACCAGCTTTTCTTCAGAGACTGCCGTAGCTTTACTTCGAGAAAGCTATACAATTTTCTAGAAACATTGTTATGTTTTTTGCAACAATATATCTGAATATTCGAAATTTCATCCTGAAGGCTAAGTACTGCTAAACATTGCGGGTAATGTCAGTCGCAGCACAGCGCGATCCTTTGAATTTGACAAAGCTCAACGCGACAAATTGCCTGATTGCAGAGGACCCCTCCCTGATGTTCTCAATTGTCAAAGCTGCACGTGACCAGCGTGTGCCAGGGTCTCTCCTCGCTCGCCTCAGGGGGAGGTAAGATGAGAGACCCTGGGAACGAGGTTGCAGTAAGTCATCTTCCAATATTCAACTATCTTGTTGCAAGTTCTGTTTGTTGTTCGACGCATGGAGACTGGTGCCAAATTGTAACCAGTCTTCAATACAAACACGGACAAAATGAGGAATGATTGCAAGATATTTTACATTATTTTGCTTCAGAAAACTTTACTTAACTGTTAAGATATATCACTATATATTATGATTAATTGATTTTGTAATAACTGTGTAGCCAGTAGTGTATAAGTTTAATTACAAGTCCCACATCAGGCTTGGCCAAAAGCGTTTTCATGACTCATAGCACAGTAATTTTATTTTCCTTTTATTTTGTTTACACGAAATCACACTTTCAAATTTATGAAACATTCTCTTTCCCTTAAAAATTATCTAGGCTGGAAAAAGAACTGATTTTACAGTGATTTTTAAGTCAAAATTAGGTTTATGCAAATGAGGTCATTTTGCAAAAGTGTTGCATAATAATGATGCCAGGAAAGCAGCAAATCTTAATGACCCAAATTTTTCTATACTGTTTTGGATTATAGATGCCCTTAGGTAACTCATGACGTGTGTCTTGATTCTTAATAGGATTACAGGTAAAAATTATGATTTTTTGAAGTTGGGCTATTTTTCGTGTTTTCAGGGGGTCGAAATTTGAGTAAATTTAGTGTCATGCATATCTCCTCCCAATAATTATATTCCCTAAAGCCATAAACCATTTAAAAGTAGGTTCTTAGTACAAACATCCTATACCATTACATATGCTGTGAGCTTTCTACATTTATTGTAATGGTACTCGAAAGTTACCTCTCATATGGGTGTTTTTTTGTACTCTGAGACCCCAAAATAGGACCCCCCTGAAAAAGTGAAAGGAAGATAGAACGAAGACAAATAAAAGTGGATCTAGTAATAGCTCATCAAAGTCAATGTCCTCACCAAGTTTCATTGAATTTGGCCGACCCCCGTTTCCAAGGTCTGACACGCTTTCTCAGTCAGGGCCTCTTAAGTGTCAATAAACTAATTGTTCTTTTTCAAAAGAATGGAGTATTGATTAGGGAGCGGCCTTGAATTGTTGTCTGCATGACTTGTCGAAGCGGTGTGCCATGATTCTAGTGTCTTACGGATACGAGAAGAACCTTTGTCAATCACTTGGGAATTTTTAAAGTCAATAGAGTGATTTGAAGACCAAGCGTGTTTAGCGATGTTGGAACCTCTTGCGAAAGACTTCACATTCCTCATGTGCTCTTTTTTCCTAGTTTCAAAGCATCTGCCAGTCTCGCCTACATAGTTCCATGGGCAGTCAGCACAAGGTATTTTGTAAACCACGTTTAAGTCCCGACCTCCAATTGATCTTCAACCAAACGTGGTTTACAAAATACCTTGTGCTGACTGCCCATGGAACTATGTAGGCGAGACTGGCAGATGCTTTGAAACTAGGAAAAAAGAGCACATGAGGAATGTGAAGTCTTTCGCAAGAGGTTCCAACATCGCTAAACACGCTTGGTCTTCAAATCACTCTATTGACTTTAAAAATTCCCAAGTGATTGACAAAGGTTCTTCTCGTATCCGTAAGACACTAGAATCATGGCACACCGCTTCGACAAGTCATGCAGACAACAATTCAAGGCCGCTCCCTAATCAATACTCCATTCTTTTGAAAAAGAACAATTAGTTTATTGACACTTAAACACATATTTTTTCTCCCATTTTAATATATTCTTCTTATAGTCTCACCTATTTTTGTATTTATTGTAGTTGTCATTTCTTCCATTTTTTATCCATTGAAGGCTGTAGCCTGACAGCCGAAAGCTTGAAGTTTTTAATTGTATTTAGCCAGTGAACGTTTTTAAATTTTTAACATGTTATTAGACAGTTTGTTATCCGAGAGTTTGTTATCGGAGAGTTTGTTATTGGACAGTTTGTCATTGGACAGTTTCTTATCGGACAGTTTGTCTTAGGACAAATTGTTATTAGACAGTTTGTTATAGGACAGTTTGTAATTGGACATTGTGTTATTGGACAGTTCGTTGTTGGACAGTTTGTAGTTGGACAGTTTGTTATTAAACAGTTTGTCATTGAGCAGTTTGTCATCGGACAGTTCGGTCATTAAACAAATTGTTATTAGACAGTTTGTTATCGGACAGTTTCTTATTGGACAGTTCAGTCGTTATTAAACAGTTTGTTATCGGACAGTTTGTAATTGGACAGTTTGTTATCCGACAGTTTGTCATTGGACAAATTGTTATTAGACAGTTTGTTATCGGACAGCTTGTTATCGGAGCAGTTTGTTATCGGACAGTTTGTTATCGGACAGTTTGTTATCGGACAGTTTGTTATCGGACAGTTTGTAATTGGACAGTTTGTTATCCGACAGTTTGTTATCGGACAGTTTGTCATTGGACAAATTGTTATCGGACAGTTTGTTATCGGACAGTTTGTTATTGGACAGTTTGTTATCGGACAGTTTGTTATTGGACAGTTTGTTATCCGACAGTTTGTCATTGGACAAATTGTTATTAGACAGTTTGTTATCAGACAGTTTGTGATCGGACAGTTTGTTATTGGACAGTTTGTTATCGGACAGTTTGTTATTGGACAGTTTGTCATTAAACAGTTTGTTATTGGACAGTTTGTTATTGGACAGTTTGTAATTGGACAGTTTGTTATCCGACAGTTTGTCATTGGACAAATTGTTATTAGACAGTTTCTTATCGGACAGTTTGTTATCGGACAGTTTGTTATTGGACAGTTTGTTATCGGACAGTTTGTTATTGGACAGTTTGTTATCGGACTGTTTCTTATTGGACAGCTTGTTATTGGACAGTTTGTTATCGGACAGTTTGTTATCGGACAGTTTGTTATCGGACAGTTTGTTATTGGACAGTTTGTTATCGGACAGTTTGTTATTGGACAATTTGTTATCGGACTGTTTCTTATTGGACAGTTTGTTTTTGGACAGTTTGTTATCGGACAGTATGTTATCGGACTGTTTCTTATTGGACAGTTTGTTATCGGACAGTTTGTTATCGGACAGTTCGTTATTGGGCAGTTTGTTATCGGACAGTTTGTTATTGGACAGTTTGTTATCGGACAGTTTGTTATCGGACAATTTGTTATTGGACAGTTTGTTACCGGACAGTTTGTTATCGGACAGTTTGTTATCGGACAGTTTGTTATCGGACAGTTTGTTATCGGACAGTTTGTTATCGGACAGTTTGTTATCGGACAGTTTGTTATCGGACAATTTGTTATCGGACTGTTTCTTATTGGACAGTTTGTTTTTGGACAGTTTGTTATTGGACAGTTTGTTATCGGTCAGTTTGTTATCGGACAGTTTGTTATCGGACAGTTTGTTATCGGACAGTTTGTTATCGGACAGTTTGTTATCGGACAGTTTGTTATCGGACAGTTTGTTATCGGACAGTTTGTTATCGGACTGTTTGTTATCGGACAATTTGTTATCGGACTGTTTCTTATTGGACAGTTTGTGTTTGGACAGTTTGTTATTGGACAGTTTGTTATCGGACAGTTTGTTATCGGACAGTTTGTTATCGGACAGTTTGTTATCGGACAGTATGTTATCGGACAGTTTGTTATCGGACAGTTTGTTATCGGACAGTTTGTTATCGGCCAGTTTGTTATCGGACAGTTTGTTATCGGACAGTTTGTTATCGGACAGTTTGTTATCGGACAGTTTGTTATCGGACAGTTTGTTATCGGACAGTTTGTTATCGGACAGTTTGTTTTCGGACAGTTTGTTATCGGACTGTTTCTTATTGGACAGTTTGTTTTTGGACAGTTTGTTATTGGACAGTTTGTTATCGGACAGTTTGTTATCGGACAGTTTGTTATCGGACAGTTTGTTATCGGACAATTTGTTATCGGACTGTTTCTTATTGGACAGTTTGTTTTTGGACAGTTTGTTATCGGACAGTTTGTTATCGGACTGTTTCTTATTGGACAGTTTGTTATCGGACAGTTTGTTATCGGACAGTTTGTTATTGGGCAGTTTGTTATCGGACAGTTTGTTATTGGACAGTTTGATATCGGACAGTTTGTTATCGGACAATTTGTTATTGGACAGTTTGTTATCGGACAGTTTGTTATCGGACAGTTTGTTATCGGTCAGTTTGTTATCGGACAGTTTGTTATCGGACAGTTTGTTAGCAGACAGTTTGTTATCGGACAGTTTGTTATCGGACAATTTCCCTTGCAGGAATGTAGTATACCTTAAGTATACTTTTAAACAATTAGAAAAGTATACTTAATTTGTACTTAAAGTATACTTTAAGTATACTTAGAGAAGTATACTTAAAGTAGTACACTTTTGGTCACCTAAAAAGTATACTGCAAGTATACTTTATCTGAAGTATACTTCAGGTATACTTAACAAAAATTATACTTTAAGTATACTTTATGCACACTCATGTAAATACACGAGCTGACTACAAACACTGAATTTGCTATACTGATGCATAATTATACTTACAGCTTTATGACCATGAAAATATGTAATGTAAAGTTAACAAATCAAATGCAGTTTAGCATTGTCTGCACCCTTATTGACAGGAAGTACACTTATAGTGGTGGTCAAAATGTTGTGGACTCAGGAGATGCATTATATTAATTAACCTTCATTACACTTATTGAAATTTAAAATTCATATAATTTTTGGTCAGTATCCAAAGCAGGAGCCCACAGTAGATCAAAGACTAGCTGGATCATCCTGTTTCTGTTCAAAATTAATTTTATTTGCTAAATTTCAAGGTGTCTCTAATACGGCATACATACATGTATTTACCTAACTAACATTTTTGGAAGATTTGCCTTCAAACTCAAAGTTGAGAGTTTCACCCTGAATATTGCAGCTTATATCTATTTTCTTTCAGATCCAACAGCTTAATTATGATGGGAATTACACTGACACCATTGTGAATCACTTAGCTTTTAAACCATGTACTGATGTAGTTCTGTTTGTGGATGCAAACTCTTCAAGCTTTTGTGCTTCAACAACTAGAACAAAAACACACAGCAACATATTTCAGTTTCACCACAATAAATTGCTCATAACAGAAACATGATTTCAATCCAAGATCTATCAGAAGCTTTCAAATCTGTTTTTGTTTCAGTTATGATTGAAAAACAATAATTAAAAGCTGAAATGGTCAAGAAGAAATCAAGAAAGAGATCCAAACCTGGCTGCCAAAATTTGCCAAGTTTAAGTGTAGTGATAACATAAGTGACCATAAGTCATTACAGCTGGCAGTGATCATCAAAAACACTATATAAAGTCCTAAACCAGAAAGTCTAAGATTGTTTATACTTACAATTGTTCCCACATCCAAAAGATCCAGATATTGTCGCTTTTAAACATCATTTAGCTCAGTAAAATTGACTTGCTGCTGCAAAATGTAGCTTTACTGTGCAATGTAGTTCACCCAGTGTCAAAATTTCCCGCCCTTTTCAGAGCATTGCATCATGGGCTATAGCACTCGTTCCCAGGGTCTACCAGCATTTAAAATCCAAGATGGCGGCTCGTTTCTGGCATGTTCGAATTCTACAAAAGAACTCGCCTTTTTGGAGATCTTTACACAATGTAGAGACCTGCCAAATGCTGGAAAGTCTTCCAAAATCATTGGCAGAAGCTAGTGCATAGTTATCCCAAGCTACTTTGTTACTACAGAGCTTCAAAATATCTACCTTTTCCTGAGAAGGATGAAAGTTAATGCACGAAGACATGAAACATAATTTGTGGCCTAGCTTGATATCCACATTGCTGGTATTTATAATAATGATATTGTACCATCAGGTTTTCAAAAGGAATCAGCAATTAGACACTAAACTATACGAATCCTTGAAATTCCAATAGCATTCCGGGAATTCTTTTTGCAAGGGTAAGAGAAATAGTCAATGCACTTCCTTAGCCAGTGCCACTGACAATGCTATTTGTATCTGAAATAAACCTAGTAATGAAACTGTTTATGCAGGTTAAGATTCCATGTGAAGTGGGCACTTTTACAGACAGCAAACATACCTTGCCTGTGTCATACCCTTGTATCAATCATTCAATGCAATCCCTACTTAATTTACTTAGTTAATTCTTTGTGTTACAGGCACGAACAAGTATACTTAAAGTATACTTTACTTTAACAGCCACTTACCAGCTATGTTAAATAGAGAAAAGGTATATTTGAAGTATACTTTCACATTTCAAGTATAAATGAAGTACATTTACAAAATGTACTTCATTTATACTTTTCTTCTTTAAGTATAAATGAAGTATGCTTCAACTGTACTTTCTTTTTGGAAAGTACATAATAAGTATACTAAAAGTATACTTAAAGTATACTGCATTCCTGCAAGGGAAATTGTTATCGGACTGTTTCTTATTGGACAGTTTGTTTTTGGACAGTTTGTTATTGGACAGTTTGTTATTGGACAGTTTGTTATCGGTCAGTTTGTTATTGGACAGTTTGTTATCGGACAGTTTGTTATTGGACAGTTTTGTTATCGGACAGTTTGTTATCGGACAGTTTGTTATCGGACAATTTGTTATCGGACTGTTTCTTATTGGACAGTTTGTTTTTGGACAGTTTGTTATTGGACAGTTTGTTATCGGACAGTTTGTTATCGGACAGTTTGTTATCGGACAATTTGTTATCGGACTGTTTCTTATCGGACAGTTTGTTATTGGACAGTTTCTTATTGGACAGTTTGTTATTGGGCAGTTTGTTATCGGACAGTTTGTTATTGGACAGTTTGTTATCGGACAGTTTGTTATCGGACAGTTTGTTATTGGACAGTTTGTTATCGGACAGTTTGTTATCGGACAGTTTGTTATCGGAGAGTTTGTTTTCGGACAATTTGTTATCGGACTGTTTCTTATTGGACAGTTTGTTTTTGGACAGTTTGTTATCGGACAGTTTGTTATCGGACAGTTTGTTATCGGACAGTTTGTTATCGGACAGTTTGTTATCGGACAGTTTGTTATCGGACAGTTTGTTATCGGACAGTTTGTTATCGGACAGTTTGTTATCGGACAGTTTGTTATCGGACAGTTTGTTATCGGACTGTTTCTTATCGGACAGTTTGTTATTGGACTGTTTCTTATTGGACAGTTTGTTATTGGGCAGTTTGTTATCGGACAGTTTGTTATTGGACAGTTTGTTATCGGACAGTTTGTTATTGGACAATTTGTTATCGGACTGTTTCTTATTGGACAGTTCTTTTTTGGACAGTTTGTTATCGGACAGTTTGTTATCGGACAGTTTGTTATCGGACTGTTTCTTATTGGACAGTTTGTTTTTGGACAGTTTGTTATCGGACAGTTTGTTATCGGACTGTTTCTTATTGGACAGTTTGTTATCGGACAGTTTGTTTTCGGACAGTTTGTTATTGGGCAGTTTGTTATCGGACAGTTTGTTATTGGACAGTTTGTTATCGGACAGTTTGTTATCGGACAGTTTGTTATCGGACAGTTTGTTATCGGACAATTTGTTATGGGACAGTTTGTTATCGGACAGTTTGTTATCGGACAGTTTGTTATCGGTCAGTTTGTTATCGGACAGTTTGTTATCGGACAGTTTGTTATCGGACAGTTTGTTATCGGACAGTTTGTTATCGGACAATTTGTTATCGGACTGTTTCTTATTAGACAGTTTGTTTTTGGACAGTTTCTTATTGGACAGTTTCTTATTGGACAGTTTGTTATCGGTCAGTTTGTTATCGGACAGTTTGTTATCGGACAGTTTGTTATTGGACAGTTTGTTATCGGACAGTTTGTTATCGGACAGTTTGTTATTGGACAGTTTGTTATCGGACAGTTTGTTATCGGACAGTTTGTTATCGGAGAGTTTGTTTTCGGACAATTTGTTATCGGACTGTTTCTTATTGGACAGTTTGTTTTTGGACAGTTTGTTATCGGACAGTTTGTTATCGGACAGTTTGTTATCGGACAGTTTGTTATCGGACAGTTTGTTATCGGACAGTTGTTATCGGACAGTTTGTTATCGGACAGTTTGTTATCGGACTGTTTCTTATCGGACAGTTTGTTATTGGACTGTTTCTTATTGGACAGTTTGTTATTGGGCAGTTTGTTATCGGACAGTTTGTTATCGGACAGTTTGTTATCGGACAATTTGTTATGGGACAGTTTGTTATCGGACAGTTTGTTATCGGACAGTTTGTTATCGGTCAGTTTGTTATCGGACAGTTTGTTATCGGACAGTTTGTTATCGGACAGTTTGTTATCGGACAGTTTGTTATCGGACGATTTGTTATCGGACTGTTTCTTATTAGACAGTTTGTTTTTGGACAGTTTCTTATTGGACAGTTTCTTATTGGACAGTTTGTTATCGGTCAGTTTGTTATCGGACAGTTTGTTATCGGACAGTTTGTTATTGGACAGTTTGTTATCGGACAGTTTGTTATCGGACAGTTTGTCATCGGACAGTTTGTTATCGGACAATTTGTTATCGGACTGTTTCTTATTGGACAGTTTGTTTTGGACAGTTTGTTATTGGACAGTTTGTTATCGGACAGTTTGTTATCGGACAGTTTGTTATTGGGCAGTTTGTTATCGGACAGTTTGTAATTGGACAGTTTGTTATCGGACAGTTTTAAATTAGACAAATTGTTATTAGACAGTTTGTTATCAGACAGTTTGTTATCGGACAGTTTGTTATTTGACAGTTTGTTATTGGACAGTTTGTTATTGGGCAGTTTTTTATCGGACAGCTTGTTATTGGACAGTTTGTTATTGGACAGTGTGTTATTGGATAGTGTGTTATTGGAAAGTTTGTTATTGGACAGTGTGTTATCGGACAGTTTGTTATTGGACAGTTTGTTATCGGACTGTTTGTTATCGGACAGTTTGTTATCGGTCTGTTTCTTATTGGAAAATTTGTTATTGGAAAGTTTTCTATTGGACAGTTTGCTATTTATTGGACGGTTTGTTATTGGACGGTTTGTTATCGGACAGTTTGTTTATCGGACAGTTTGTTATTGGACAGTTTGTTATTGGAAAGTTTGTTATTGAACAGTTTGTTGTTGGACGGTTTGTTATCGGACAGTTTGTTTTTGGAGAGTTTGGCAGTGTGTTATTGGAAAGTTTGTTACTGGAAAGTTTGCTATTGGACGGTTTGTTATCAGACGGTTTGTTATCAGACGGTTTGTTATCAGACGGTGTTTGTTATCAGACAGTTTGTTGTTGGGACGGTTTTTTGTTATCGGACAGTTTGTTTTTGGAGAGTTTGTTATTGGAAAGTTTTAGTTATTGATGGCTGGTTCCTTAAAGTGCACCTAACCCCCCCATTTTTTTTTTCGCTAAAACAATAAAGCTTATTTTCTGGAGTAATTAGCCGCAAAAATTTTTCGATTTGGTTAAATCCTCGAATTTCTGTGCCTCCTTGAAACCGAGTTTCGTGTGGTTCACGACCGAGCATAAGGAGTCTGGGGAGAATAAAGACGTGACGTCACTTCGAGAACGAAAGCTTCGGCTGTCCCAATCGGGCCTTTTACTCCGTGTGAGCGTAGAAGTCTTTTTGCCGCACAAGTTTTACGCTGGGGGCTCCACAGTCGACAGATTTCTGTTTTATCAACAATATCTTCTACTTCGTCGGATTCTGAAATGAGCTGACTCAGAAGACTCCGAAATTTATTATATCGCTAAAGAGAAAGACGACTCGTACTTGTCAACAAAGCAAAGTGAATAGTTAAATGATGACGGCCGAGCTGATTTATATGCTGACAACTCTCTGGCCAACGAAGAATGGATAGACAAATGAGGTGGATGCTGACAAAGAACTCGAACGATCTCTGATGGACAGACTCGAAGGCAATGATATGTAGAAGTCAAAGAGACTATAGCGTGTGGTGCGTATATTTACTAAATTCGCGCATTCTTCGATCTCGCATTAACATACTTTCGTATAAATAAAAGTCAAGTCCGTTAACTTTCTCAAATTATTTTAACTTCATTCGTTCAACGTAGACCAAAATGATTATCCCATGACACAATGTTTCCGTTCTTTTCCTGCGAGTGTGGAAATTGTAGAGTCGCTTCAATTCAAAACATCAGCGAATGTTATTGTTGTTATTATTATATTAAAGTCAGTTATAAGGTTGTCAAGACTCAAAGAAGAGTGATCTTGTTCTTGAAGATATTGGTGCTGATGTTACCATGTTAAGTGTGTTACT
Source organism: Platygyra sinensis (assembly GCA_019787425.1). Taxonomy (NCBI): domain Eukaryota; kingdom Metazoa; phylum Cnidaria; class Anthozoa; order Scleractinia; family Merulinidae; genus Platygyra; species Platygyra sinensis. Next base: position 23,667 of record JAHPZR010000924.1, on the reverse strand, counting down.
GAATATCCAGGAATTAAACCTGTATGGCTTCAGAAATGGAGTTTTAAGATTAGTACTCAGGGCAAATACAAAACGATCTGTTGGCTGTGCCGACTGACTGCTGTTGTTTCTCAGATCAGATGCAACAACGGCTGCATGAATCGATGGACGGTTATTCCAAATTCGTCTCGCTTAAGTCACTGAGTCAGCAAAATCCCTTACTCTCTCTGAAAATCCAGGCATCGAGCGAGATCATCTGGTTTGAAATACTTTGTGGAACAGATCACTGAACTCTTAGACGGCTACTGTCACTTTGCACGAATCGAGCAATCACTTTGTACGTTTCTTCTCTTCAGGACATCTCTCCATAAAACGGTATGGCATGAAGCGAAGTACCTCCTGTAAGTTTGTTGTGTTGCTACATCACACTACAGCGCACCTGGCTAGCATTTTTTTCGAACAACTTTGCCAGCCTCTCCCACAGAAACAAGTAAATATGCGAATCTCAGAATCATCGTGTTCTCGATTTGACGTCACATCCGGCCCTCGACCCATTCTCCGTTAAACTCGGTCGTGGACCAAAATGGCGGCAATTTCACGTACTTTGACGAGCCATAGAAAATCAAAGATTTAACAAAATCGAAAAATTTTTGCGGCTAACTACTCCACGGTGGCCTCATGGTTACTGCGCTCGTCTCTGGGTCGAGTGGTCCGGGTTCGAGCCCTGACCGGGGACATTGTGTTGTGTTCTTGGGCAAGACACTTTACTCTCACAGTGCCCCTCTCCACCCAGGTGTATAAATGGGTACCGGCGAATTTAACGCTGGGGGTAACCCTGCGATGGACTAGCATCCCATCCAGGGGGGAGTAGAAATACTCTCAGTCGCTTCATGCTAAGGAAACCGGGATAAGCTCCGGCCTGATGGGCCACTTGGCTCGTATGCAGACTTTTCCTACCTTACCTTACTCCACAAAATAAGCTTTATTGTTTTAGCGAAAAAAAGTTTTTGGGGCTAGGTGCACTTTAGTGTTCTACACATTTCAGGCTATTGTTTTTTTACTCCATATTATATGTGAAACCATTTGATTAAGTAGATTACATTAAGCTACATGATTAGATCTTTCGTGTTACATCGAACTGTGTGAATTGTGTCACACACAAGTTCTGATGGACAAAACATTAAGCTCCGCGATAAGTTATGTTATGTTATATCGCACTGTATAAGGTGCGTCACCCGCCAGTTCTGATGGACAAAACATTGAGCTGCGTGATAAGTTCTTTTATGCTACATCAAACTGTATGAGGTGCGTCACTCACCAGTTTTGATGGACGAAACATTAAGCTGCGTGATTAGTTATTTTGTGTTACATGGAACTGTATGTGGTGACCATGGGTCACCCGCCAGTGTGTCAAAGAAAGTGTTTGACCACAATGATTCAGTTATAACTTTGAATCTTTTATAAGCCAAATACTGCGGTTTAATGCTCACTATGATTGAAGGAAATTTTAGATTAACACTGACACAGCGAAGACTGTTCAAAGTCTGGATTAAACCCTAAATGCACGTCGCCACGAAGCTTTTCAGAACCGCTCACAGGATTAGCTGAGAAAATGATATACAAACAATATTAACAATGGACCGTAGCCCTAAACAAGTAGAGCTCCGTGCTAACAAGCTCCAGTGAAATTATAGATTCTAGTGAGCTACTTGACAACAGAAATGCATCAATAGCCATGCCGAATTTATATAAAGAAAGAGCTTCTCAGTATGTTTGTAAGGCGTCTCAGATCACGTGGCCTTTTCTTCAATCATGTAAACAACAGATCTCCTCCAATCAGGTGCTTCGGCCAATTCTTCATTTGGACCAAGGGTAGCCCAGCGGTCGCGCGCAGGCTCTCTTTTCTTCATAAACAGCAACAGGAAAGGAATACATGCGCCAGCGATCACTACTGCACCAGCCATGTAAAACGCATGGGTGTAGGAACCCAAGGAGTCAGCCATTAGACCTGTGAGACGAAATGAGTCATTCGATGTTTTTTGTGCACCATAAATTTTTTATTCTTCCCTTAGATGTTATACTTCATGAATAGGTCTGACGCTTTGATGTTTATGTTTTTTTTACTCTCTAAAGATGTTAAGGATTTGTTCAATTTTGATATTCGAACCCAAGGAAAGACAAACATGAAAATTCCATCATTTTGTGCAATAAACTCCATGAACATTAAGCAAATTCTTAAACATTTCTTGCTGCAAAACATCAAAATTCAAGCCAAACGTAACTAAAAGGTACGGGTCCCAGGAAAAGTGATCAATCCAAAGTGCAGATTTATTGGCAGATATGCTATGCATTCCATTTTAGACAGAACAGAACTCACCTGCTATTGGTGCACCGCTGGCCAAAAATAACGAGCTGATCTGCATCTCCCAGCCAATAGCAACAGAAACCTTATGAGGGCTAACGCACGTAATAAGGAGAACATTGAGTGTTGTGATAAACACACCGTCAGAAAAACCATATATCACAATAAAGACGATCATGTGAACATAAGATGTAGCCATGGTAACGGCCAAAATTGATGTTCCCGCCACTAGCTCAGCCACCTGATAGACGTAAAACGAATTGACTCTCTGAAAGTCGCACAATCGACCAGATACCAGTCTCCCGACACAAGAGGCGAGGCCATAATAGACAAAGAGCCTGGAGGCCGCGTCAGGACTGATTCCGATATCTTCACAGTATCGCACCTGGGAATTTACACACAAATGCTAAGATTTTAATTCACCAAAAGGAAGGGAGATGATTATAAACCGTTTTCTTTGGCAGGTGTATCATAAATTGCAAGTTAGATTCGAAATGACTCCATCCTTTACTTAAAATGAGAGTAAGCAATGTCACGGTACTTACGTTAACATGTCATAAAAAGAGTGTGAAGATGACTGAATAGAACTTCACAGCCGCCATATTAGTGTCATTCAATGGGACTTTCGGTGCTGCTCATTTTGCATATTTCCTTATTTTAGTGTCAATTTATTTTGCAGATAATAATCAATTGCTTTTAAGGGTAATATACTTGCGTTGATCACTGTTACATGAGTTAAAATCCCTTTGCTAAGCATGTAGATGCGTATATCGTTAGAAAAGTATGCGAGTGAAATGACCCCGGAGGACCCACATAAAAAGGACGAGCCTGCTCGTCGTACCTTTTAGTTCTGGTATCTCTTGTTCAGCTCCAAAAGTCTACAGCGAAGCTTCCGCGGTACCTTTTAGGGTGTTTTTGTCACTAAGAGGAGCCATTTTGTGTTTGATGGTCAGTACGACGACCAGATCGATGGTGTTGCCACGGGACTGGTTTTGGCCAATATTTTCATGTGCGATTTCGAGGGAAAAAAGGGTGCTCCTCCAACCATCTGGTTTAGATATGTTGATGACACTTGACAGTCTTGACACAAGAAAAATTAATTTACCATTGAATTTGGACAGGACCAAGAGATTCCTTTTCTTAATGTTTTCATCAAACGCCAACCAAACAACCCTTTTTCCACTTGCACTGGTCTTTACACTCAATGGAATTCTTTCGCACCTCAGAAGTACAAAATTAACCTCACCCACACACTCAAAGCAAAATTGTTACTCAGTAGCTTAAATCATGTATTTACAAGTTGCATCGTTGTTTTAATCCCGAGATTATTTTCAAAAACACTGGCCGAATTAAGACAGATTCAGCCGCTCCCTTAGGATTTTTTTTATAAGGCTAGCTGCTGGGATTGTGATGATATGATTGCTATGTTGGAGGGGGATATTGGAAAAACAAAACATCGATTACATGGCATTTCAAAGCACTGACGAGTAACAGCCATTCTTCTGCCATTGCTGATCATATGACCCAAACACACCTTAAATGGGATCACCGTTGACATTTTAGACACTAGACAGTGTGATATACATTGTAAAATCAAGGAAACCTTGCTGATTCGCAATTCAAAATTTCCGACGAGCACCACTGTCGTTTTTATATGGAAGTCCCCCAGGGTGAAATGCCAATTATGTTGACATTATGCATTATGCAATTATGCTTTCGCTCAACGGTTACGTCTGCAACATACATATGCTTTATATATTTTTAAAATATAGATAGGACCCTGCGCTCTGATTGGTGAAAAACCCATGTCTTATCAGAGTATAAAACATAGAAAAAGCGTGTTTTATTTTTTTTCGCGTGTAAAATCTATATTTTAAAGCAAATGAAGAAGTCTAAGCCGTGAATTACACCGTGATAAAACACTCCGGTCATTTGAGAACACTCGAGAAATGTAGAAAACACTCGCCTGCGGCTCGTGTTTTCTACATTTCCCTCGTGTTCTCAAATGACCATCGTTTTTTATCACAGTGTAATACACGGCTTAGGCTTTATTTGTTAAATATGTGTATTACCAAATGGATTTGTGGTACATAATGACCAAACATCATTACAGATGCTGATACGACAACAGCCACAAATTTTGGTTCCCTCCAAACTGAAACATCGATATGGCATCCGTTACTCTTCATTTCCACAGACGTATTTTCAGCACCTTCAATCTGTACGTCAGGGCTATAGGTGAGCCCAGACAGACATAAAAAGAGCACGACGCCGGCCATTATTCGATAGGTGGTCTGCCAGCCAAGGTCGTCAACCATGGTCTGCAAAAGAGGGCCCAGGATAAGGACTCCCCCTCCTTGCCCGCACGTAACAATCCCAGTCGCCATTGATCGCCTCTTTTTGAAGTACTTGCTGACGATGTTGAGACTTGCAGAGAACACACAACTAGTGCCCAGGCCATACAGAACACTATAGGTCAGATAGAGGATGAGAATGTTCTTTGCCAGGGAAGAGAAGCCGAGGCTTAACGCACACAAGAATCCCCCTAGCAGGGTAGTGACGCGGCAGCCAAATTTATTGACCAGGAATCCTGACGCGTGTCCAGAAAAAAAGATAAGCGCGATTGAAAGCGAACCTACCCAAGCTAAGAGAAAACACGCAAATGTCACAATCAAAGTTAAAACTATTCAGATAGGCCAGGTATAAAAATATTAAGTTACCCAACCGATTGCGTGACGAACGTAAGGATGAAAGCGCTAAAGAAATCACAGTTCAAAAGGTTAAGGACAAAGTAAGACAAATATTTTAACTCAAGGTAAATCACATATAAAGTTTAAAATTATAAACAGTTCAAATAATGAAAAAAATAGGCAGTCTTTGACTACATGTGCCTAGTGATATGAAAACTAGTATCATCTGCAATGACTACATGATACAACAACAACAAGAAACTTTATTGTAAAATAAGTATCAACTGTAACAATTTATAATCATGTCTTTCTCATCGTAGAGGAATTATCGGCTTATCAGATAAGCTTGTTTCTGTTTTCATTTTTGAGTCTTTCGTAGCCCGCCGAGATCATTTTTTCGTCTAAATCACTTAAGAATAGTTCGAAAAAGATGTTCCCATTCAACTTTCGGCTTTTACTGTTCTAGGTGATAATTCTGGATTTTTTTGACCAAAAAAAAAGACGTCGGGTTGTGAATATTCAAAGTTTTTCGGTTGCTCGCAAGTGTTGACAGATAGGTAACAAAAAATTCTAATTAGTGCTGGTTTTTGTTCGATTTCGCTGAAAATTTAACACGATGAAGCTGGAATGTTAAGGAATAGATTTTACTTTTGCCGATGTTTGGAGCTAATTAACGGAGAAGGTATATATCGCTGCGAAGTCAGCGTATCAGATTACATTTTTTGAATAGCGTGCTTTTGGCGTGATGGTGCAATCGGATATTTTTGTTTACTCAGAAGCAAAACTATTGTAGTCGAAAAAGGTCATTTCAACGACCTTTCAAACGAATATAAATCTACATATTTGCCGAAATGAGTTTGTAGTTAAAAAAAAAGGTTCTTTGACCAGCGCTGTGGTTGGAATTTTTCCTGCGAAAATGCCCCGTTGCAGTTGAGTTAAACCTTAAACATAGGAAACTTACTAACGTCGTTGAACAAACGCGCAACGTGAGCAGATGGAGCGATCGTAGCAAAAAGTTGCCATCCACGTCATGGCTTCTCGGGATACGAAAATCAAACGAACATTGCTCGACATTGGTCTCGAGTTGTTGGCGAAAGAATACGAGAAAAACCCGAGTTACGGACACACACGGTGTGCACGATAATATGTGCCTTGAGCTCTACTACGAGCACTAGGCACAAAAACCCGAGTTACGGACACAAACGTATACACGATAACATGGTGCTTTGAGCTCTATGAACACTAGGCCCCTACATTATACGTGTACTAGGCACAAAAAGTGAAGGGGAGGACTCTTCATGACATATTACACGAACGTCAAGTGTTACGGACGCACACGTATGCGCACGATAACATGGTGCCTTGAGCTCTACGAGCACTAGGCACAAAAATCACAGCTGCTCTTTTGAATTATGTTATTATATTATATTATCTTCAATTTCGAGAAAGGCATTTCAATCAGCAAAGAAAATAGAGGAAAGATTTACAAGGCATCTGATCTGAGAATTAAAAAAACACTACGATAAGACCTTTGTGTGCCTTTCTTTCTTAACAACCCTGATATGTTGACAACATTTACAAGTTAAGCTTAAAACTTACCCGTTTTCTCTCGCGATTCATTAAAATAATCCATGAATACTGGAAAGAAAACTCCAAAACTGAACACAAATCCCATGGCGGCTAACCAAGAAAGGGTCGCCGAGAAACAAACGAGCCACGACCATTTGCCATCCTGTACATGAGCCATGTACAAATACTGCGCTTTATAGCCCGGGTTTATAAATGTTTCCTTGGTTATGGCTCCCACGGCAGATAATCGGGCGCTCCGATCGATAAAGTTACTCCTCAGCAGAACTTGAACGCGTTAAGCGGTATGGCCGAAAGCCGAAATAATTAAACTAGCCTGCAACGCAGCGGCGACCCTGAGATTACTGTCCGGAAATAACAGAGAGTTCCGGTTGTCAACATAACATGATAAAGACGACGGAGAAAGCGTGACTATAGGTCTGCAAATGTACAAAAATTAATCAATCCTACAGCCACCATGCGCCGTCTATTGTCGTTCTCGGCCAATAGGCACCTGTGTTCATAAGACACCACTGTAGGTCACTGTAGCGTATACGTAGGAACGTTTTGAAAACTTTCAGAGTAGGAAGCTATGCTTGATGACCCTCGTTACTTTCGGAATTAGCAGCCTTTTGAGGCTCGTTACTTTCGGAGAGCAAAAAACAGTGTATAAATTAATTGGTAGGACTGAGCTCTTTTTTTCGAAATTAAAGATGTAATTTCGGAAAACAGTTCTTAAAACATAGGACACAATTCTTCGTTCGAATTTTAAAATTCTATGCCTTGCTGCCATATGAAGGTGACTATTTCATGTCTATACCATGTTGTCACTGGTCAGCCGGAAAGTTAGTCAGATACTGTAGACTGTCATAACGCAGTGCTCCTGAAAGGCTGCAAAGAGGCGGGTATAAAAAATGCTATGTTATTACTCTTGAAAAAAAGTTTCTTTTAAGTAACTTCCTGTTGAAAATGATATTACAGTCGTTTCCAGTTCATGATTTGATTGAGAACTTGGTAATAAAATTGCCAAGTTCGTAGCGAATTTAGGAAACCGTTTGTGAAAAGTTTTGTGAAACGCTCTTTAATTTGAAAAAAAGTTTGCTTAAAGTACGTCCCTGCTGCTTCATAAAAATTCTGTTTTAACACGGCGTAACACGAATTGAGTATTTCACTTAGTGGCGTAAACGAAACTCTTCCTAAAATTTCAAGAACAAGGCAGTGCAAATATTGCTGCATTTTCTGTTTTGAAACAGCAATAACCCTTTAATTATGTAAGACTGTCCAGTTAAAACAAGCAAGGTTTTTACTGATTGAAAACAAATGATACTGTTATCGTATGATCAATGAGACAATTGATTACCAGATTACACTTTGATATGTACATGTAACGACAAACAGGAAATCGTGTTGAATAAGACCTGTCATTATTGTAGTGTCCGTAATAAAGAGGTTAAGTTTGTATAGAGGGTCCGTATTATAGACGCTATTTTTACAAAGAATGTATGGGCATTTCTCCGGGTCCAAGTGAACTGTCCGTATTATAGAGATGTCCGTATTATTGAGGTGTCCGTAAGGAGAGGTTTGACTACTGCGCCCGGTCTGTTCCGGTTTCGGTCCTAGGTACTTGAATTGAATACTCGAATACCTGTTCCGTTTTCTATATCAAACGGAACAATTCCTAGGTGGAGCAAACCGGAAATGACGAAATGATACATATCTCACTGGTGGCCTGCGATCGCAGACGTATTTCCGGCTGTCACTGGTTCCGCCGACAGCCGGAAATACGTCTGCACTCGCAGGCTATTTCACCACAGGCGGCCCAAGCGCGAGATGAGAGGAGATAGTTTATATATATGAAACGTACGTGAACGTGACTCTTGCCTTCGAGCGGTGTTGTGTTACAAAGATGCGATTTACAAGGGCTTGTATGGGAACTTTACGGGTTTGCTTTAAATACCTGAAAAATATAATGTTGTGTGAAAAAACTGACTTACCTTGCTTTCCTCTTGTATTCTTTGTTGTTTCACGGTGTTTGAGGCCGTTTTGAAGCGTTTTCAGCGAGTCAGCACTGGTGGTGGTTTCCCACTAGAAAAAAAACACAAGGCTGGCTGGCTTAAAATCGAACCGTCGTGCTGCGAAGGCCAAAATATTCCCAAGTAATGAACGTAACCGCCTCAAATCACGATCAGCCGAAGCTTGAATAACTCGCTTCCCATTCCATCGGTCGCTGGTTCACAAGTCTCATCGCAACGGCCTGTAAATCGCTCGTTTACCAGCTCAAATCTGCCTCTTTCGCTGCTGCTTCATACGTGAGGCCAACGGTGAAGATATCGAAGCTTAGGCCCGTTTCAAACGCCGTGCTAAAGTCGTGCCGAACTAAATTCAATTTGGCTCGACTGTAGCACGACATTGGCACGACTTGGTTTCAAACGTCGAGCCATGGTCAAGCTTAATTCACTCACTGGGAATTCACTGGGCGTTTAGAAAAGAGACGATATTACGAACCAGCGGTCCAACGGATAAATCCAAAATGATGATTTTAGTTATTTACTCATTTAGTTCGGCACGGCAATAGCACGCCGTTTGAAACCATGCCGTGCCAAAGTCGGGTAGCACGACAGAGCTTGCCGTGCTACACGGCAGAGTCGAACCTAATTCTTAAATGGTTTCAAACGCTGTGCTACAGCCGCGCCAAAGTCGAACTTAAATAATGAATTGAGTTCGGCACGACTTAAGCACGGCGTTTGAAACGGGCCTATTAGCGACCGCATCCGCTCGACAAAAACAACACTCGGCAGGGGTGGGAGGGAACTATTGCCTATATGAAAATCATATAGGCTTTAGGTCAGAAAATGTCCTGATCTTTTACTGGGGTCTGTTCCACCAGACGTAACAATATTAAATGCAGATTTAGTCAATTGCAGAAGTTCATGTCTTCAAATTACTCTAGCCCCGGGATCCTTCTTTCCGGGGAGCCGAGGGGCTCATTTCTAGAAGGGCGCGTGGCCCGTGTAATTAGGGAACTTAAGCACGCGCGTTTTTGAGAGGCGGACGGCAACTGGAAGAAAAATTTCCCTTCCTAGGACTGTATTGTCTCCCACATTTTTAAACTATTCGTCTCTAATGAAGAAAAGATACTTAGTAATGTGAATGTGGTTGTGTAAGGGCAAGTTAAAAGTGAAAACAACTCACCTCCGGTTGCCGTTCGTGTCTCAAAAACACGCGTGCTTAAGCTCCCTATTATAAGCGTTTGTGGACATCTTGGGAAACATAAAGACTTCCGTAGCTAGCAATATTACGTTTCCCACGGACTGGAGTTGTCTAATTTACCTCTCTAGATTGATTTACCTTGATGCCTTGTAATCAACGGGAAAGCAAATTTACATCTAGAATAAAAGCCTTGGTGATTTTATCGGTATTCTTGGCTTTCACGTGACGTCACAGATTATGCAAATTTGATGATCCGCCATGTTGGTGCCCCTCGAAGCGTGTGATCACATGTAAATAGAGGGAAATATGGGCCATTTCTAGATTCTTTGCTGGTGATCTCGCGACCTCTCAATGGATTTGGGACTCGAAGACGACTCGGAAAAACTCAGCAAAGCTATCCCAGTGCTTTCAGGTTACGTGGAAGGGCTGGGAACTCGAGTTAAAGAGCGATATTTGGCGAAAATATCTGTTATCGGAGTCGACCCGGCCAGCATCCCGAAAGAGCAATTTAATGGGGAATGCTTGGATATTTTTTGTTCTGAAAGCGAGCCATTATACGAAAAAAAATTCAAGGCCTACAAAAGTTTGAACGCCTATAATCAAATGGTTTCGGGGCTAGCTCGTTCAATCGGTGATCATGAGAGGAAAGCTAATTCGCGAAAACTACTACGTCGTGGCCGGCAAAGCCGCGTTCGACACTCACAGGCTATGAACGAACCTCCTGTTGATATCTGAATCGTAATTTTGATGTAGTGTCTGGTGAATCTATACAGATTTTACATACAGGCTCTTCCCATTGGGTGTGTGTCAGTAATATTGGCTGCCAACCCTTTGATGTAAATTTATATGGCAGTCTCTATCAAGATGTCATTTGCCAGGAAGTGGCAGATCATTGAATATTTAACGAATGATCTTCTAGGTGGTCGTTTGAATTCACTCAACTATGCACCAGTTCAACAGCAAAATAATGGTAATGACTGTGGCATTTTGTCATTGCATTTTCCTCCTATTTTGTTAATGGCAGAGACCCTAGGCAGGTAACCTTTGATCCCTCAAGAATGTGTTCACATTTGGCTGAATGTCTGAGAAATGGGAATATAAGCAATTTCCCAGTATTTTAGTAGTAACATGGACAAACCTAGTCCAAAACTTGTTTATTAATAGGATGCAAGAATTCAAAGAAACAAATTAGTCATAGATCCAAGGGCTGGATGACCATATCTTTTGCTGTAAATAGGCTCAATAGAATTTGAGATTCTACATAACACAGGAAAAAAGGTGATTACTAAAGTGGTATATTATTGGTAAATACTTGACTAATGAAATCATTCACCTTTTTATTGGGAAAATGGAATCAATACCAAATTTGCATAATGGGATATTGTCTGGTGCTGGTCTAACTGACAATTATAAATTTAAATACCAATATTTTACCAATGGCATACTACTTGGGAAATAAGTTCTTTTTCTGTTTGCATGAGTTGCTTGATAGTATGCACGTTTTTTTTTTTTTTTGGGTGGGGGGGTGTGAATGGTGCAAGTTGTTTACTGGAAAAACCTGGGGAAGTTCACTAACTGTGTAAATTAGGGTTTCACTCACTGGTGAGTAACAATGCTGGTTGTACAACATATTTCTTGCCAATCCTTAGCTTTTGCTATCAATCTGCTACTGTAAGAGCAATTTACAATTTGCATCTGGTCTGCACACCCCCAGAGAGAGATTTGAAAATATGATTTAAAATGCAAATTTAGTTCCATGGATTAGCAACCTTCAGTTTTGAAAATATTAAGACCTCAAACTGTTTTGCATCCTCTATAAATTTACTGACGTCTTCCCCACAAACCATTAATAATTTGCCCTGAATTATCTTTGACATTCTTTGAAGGAGGTGGTGGAGAGAGGGACATTGGAAAAATGAAGCAAAAAAATAATTATCAGCCTTGAAAATACTATAAGCTAATTTATTTTTGCCATTTCATTTGTCTGAATTATGTTAATTAAGTCAGAGGGTTTTTCCATAAATCTGTGAAATACCCTTACAGTTTTTTTTTAACATAATGATTTCCTTTCTCACTATATCACATATAATATGATTATTGTTTATAAATATTGAATATATAACATTGCCTGGAACACATATAAATTGCAGAGGCATGTAAATATTTTCTTTGCACCAGCACATGTAAAATGAAAATGCATAACACGAAGATGAAAAATTTTAACTTGAAATGGGCCATTAAGTTGTAGCTTCATCAGAACAATTATAGACACTCAAGAAATTTATCAAGAGTTAGGCTTTTCCTGTTCACGGCAGGTGCGAGATGTTCAAATGTTTTCATCAGCACTTCGATGGATGGCAGCCCCGTATAAAATCGCACTTTGTCGTCGGTATCGAAGAAATCTCTTCCAGGTGCCTTATAGCCACAAGGTCTTTCAAATAAACACTAAAACTCTTCAGTTTCAGTCCCTTCACTGGCCGCAGTTGGTGCCACTTCGAGCTCAGTTTGTGGGGAGGAATGTGCGAACTCTAGTTTTGCGCTTCGCTCCCTGCCAATCGCAAAAGTATCCATTCCATCAGTTAGCTGTTCCTCTGTAATTTCTGATGTACTAGCCCCAGATTCAAAGTCTAAATCACAGATGCGACCACCGCTTTGTTCTAGAAGTTTTCTCTTCTTTGAAGCTTCCGGCTCTTGTTGTTCAATGGCGGCCTTCCGTCTCCTTTCAACTCGGCTCTCAGATCTTTCTACAGAAGCTTAAAAGTCCTTTGGAGGTCGATATTCTTTGGCTTTCCTAAATTTAGGGAAGGTGCCCAGTCTGGATTGAACTGATCGAAGTCCTTCGCTGGCTGTCCTTGGTGAAAATGACGACCGCAAACTCTCTCTGTCTCAAGGATATTCTTCTCTGCAGTGTCGCCACGACTTACTGCACCGATCTACCTTTCCCTACGCTTTCTACCCAGTTCCTCGTACTCTTCGCCTTGGTTAGTGATGGTTTTTGGTATCTGAAAGAATCCAAGACCTTTACGTTTGCCACTTTTGGATCCACATGCAAACACAATGCATAACACCATAGTTAACTCTCCTACATTTCCTCACACTAGCTTCTCTTTTCGATCACTTTGTTTACTATCGAGGGACACCAACATGGCGGCTAGCAACCGTTGTCAAGCAAAAGGTCACGTGGGTGAAAGGCAAGAATACTAGATTTGTAAACAATCAAGCAATAGGCCACACTTTCTATGGGCTTATCGGGGTAATAACCCACGGGGGATGTTTGGGAGAACACGAGAAAAGTTTGTAAATCAGAAGACGCGCGATTTTTCCATGGGTTTTCCGGCACAATAAACCATAGCTGATTAACCAATCAGAGCGCGCGCATTGATTTTGTTATGGTCTTGATAAAAGCAGTATGAAATTAATGAGAAATAGCACACAAACTGCAGTTACAAACATGACAATAAAACGCATTTTGGAAAACAAAATTATTTAACTTTAACTTGACGTTTCGTATGTTTCTACATGCATCTTCAGAAGTGACCGTTAGTAATACAAGTAGCAACTAAGTTTAAATTTTAGATAAGTAACTAAGTAACAATAACAATGACAAAAGCTGAGCACAAAAAATATTTGCATACAAAAGATGCAAACTAATAGAGGTAAAGCTTTTCGCTGCTTACATTATCGTTTAGGGTAGGTTTGAGTTCTTTAATTAGAAGAGTCTCCTTTATCTTGCAGTGGATATCAGAGCGACCTTTTGCTAATATTTCGAAGTGGTCCCATTTTAAGTTGTGACCAGTTGACGTGACGTGGTCTGCGATAGCAGATGCATGACAGGCACTAGTGATGCCTTTAAAATGTTCAGTTTTCCTGTCATGCAATCTACGTTTTGTTTTGCCGATGTAAAAATCCTGGCAGTCCCAACAACTAGCCTTATAAACAACTTTGAAATTAATTTTAAGAAAAACACGACACTCCTGAGTTTTACAGACATGTTTCGGCAATTGCCTCTGCCATCTTCAGTGTGAAATGAACAATAAATTCCGGTGAAATAAAACTATTAGAGAAATTACAATAATAATAATAGCAATAATTAAGACTACTGACAATAGTAATTCTAACAATTAAACAGAAAGTTTTAAATTAACATCTTTGACCTGCGTGTTAAGTGTCGGTTTTATTGTCCCAAAGTATGTGCAACGCCTCTTTGGATTGATGTTAAGAGCAAACCGCGAGGATGCCTGATCGGCGATGATGGCAAAATTGTCACGGGAGCATGCAGAGCGACATACTGACGAGCTCTCCAGGTGCTTGGCAATGTGTGAGGCCCTGTCCGTTTCCAAGTGTTCCCTTACACGTGTATTGAAGACATTGAAATGTCGCGGTGATCTCACCGACATAGCAGGCTGCACAGCCTGCACTAGGGTCTGCCGGATTATGCTCGAAAAATAGAGTATTATGGTTTCGAGCGTCACCCATGAAACCAGGGTATTATGCTCAAAATTATTCTCGGCTGGAGGTATTATGCTCAAATTATGCCGGACTAAATAACTTCCACCCCACCCCCCATAGGCTCGTACTTATTAATAAATGTTCCCAGTCTTTCAGTTTTGAAAGAAATGCTAAACAATAATTACTCAGACAAACATTTCATCAGCAAGTGCCGATAATGCAAATCTACGAGCTATATACAGGTTCGGAAGCCTGGCAAAATGCACTGGGTACGAGTCTAAGGTATCAAAAATATTCCCACTTTCATCAACTTTGTTCATTCTAGAGCGAGTTGCCGGTAAAATTTGCATACAGTTCTCACACTTTTCAGAAACAGAGGCATTAAGCTCCAAAAATATTAGTATTATGCAAGCATTATGCCTGATGCTCCAGATATAGCAGATATAGTATTATGCTCAAAATTATGCCGGCATAATCCGGCAGACCCTGGCCTGCACACGATTTGGTTATTATAGAAAGGTGCAAGAGACGATCGCGTTGCTATAAAAAACAGAGTTAACGAGGTTTAAGTATAATCAAATAATCAATTCTTACAAGTTTTACACCTCGTCTAAAGTTTAAAGTCTTAAAACTGCTCAAATTACATGACAAATGTGAATAATTAACTTGCATTTTTAATTATGAACTAAGACTTACTGACAACCGACAAAGGTCGAAAATTTTAACCGACAACCGACAAAGTTATGAAATTTTAACTGGCAACCGACAAGTGGACCCCCCCATTCAGACCCTCGATAAACAGTTTCTTTTCTGTGCCTCTCAGAGGCTCTGTTTTCTTGAGGTACTCTTTCAGTGTCAAGAGAGGGCAGAGAGTATTATCAGGCGTATAACTGCCTATGTCAATGCTACTGTCCCTCTTAATGGGTTTACTGGTCTTAATATGGTCTAAGAGTTCAAAACTACATGACTGTGATGACATGCTCATGCCGTCCAGGTTCAACAGGTGGATGGATTGTCCTCGTTGCCCCGTAACTAATATAACAAGAGTAGGATAAGTAGCTTTATCGTTAAACCTTTTAACGCGACCTGTCCTAATGGCCATCCAGGTGATCTGGTAACGTCATTGCTCGAGACCGGAGAGAAATTTTAATAGCCGTATCCAGGCATCCCGCGCTTAGTCGTAAGTTTGCATTTGCGGTCAGTGCCAGAGTGAATGTTCATGCTCTTCAGAATTATTAATTTTGTCTTGTCTTATCATCGCACGATTGGAACTCGAAATTGTGTTGTAAATATGAGAAGTGTTGATTTGGACAGTTGGGAAGTCTCTTTCTGTTCGACGGTGAATCTATTCTACACTTGGATGGAAGCGACTTGAGTACTTGAATTGCACAACTCCGGTACGTATTGTAAGCTTGAAAATCACTTGGTGTTTTACTTTAATTTGCTTTTAATAGTGTACCTTTTATACAGTATTAAAGTTAGTGTATTCCATCGATCTCTAGATTATTATTACCGTATGTCGGCCCATAGTTAGTAACTAACTATGGTCGGCCACAGCACTACTTCGATCGCCCAATCGGTCAAACGCTTTCCAACTCAATCACAAACACAAACAAGATGAGGTTTTAAGATATCGTTTATTTAAAGTTCATTAAATGAAGGGTAAAAACATCAACAAAGTATAAATGAAGAGAACTCAACCTGATGTGTTAATTAAACTGATGAGAAAACAAGACAATATTCTTTTACTGCGCGACAAAATGTCCTACAGAAGCTGAGAAAATTGGCTTTGCGAAAACACACGATGATCGAATTAGTTATTGACTTTGCAGGACAAAAAATAAACCAAATACAACAGTATTTCATTCTTGTATTATGACGGCTAAAATCGATCAGACAAGAAATCGAGTAATTTCTTCGCCGCGCGACGAAAAGTGTATTACGGCGCTGCGAAAGCTTAAGGAAGATGAAAGTCGTATATAAAAAGACGAAAAATACAAGCCAATTATTTTGAGATCAGTCGTATTTCAACTGTGTTCAATTAGTGGCCACTTTGCCTCTTTTCTCAGCGTTTTTGTAGTAGCTAATAAGACGCAAAAAATATTTGAACGAAGCGAATAAACTAAATAACTAAAGCGTCTGAAAGTTGCCGTAAATTAAATATGCAGAAATCCAGCGTGCAAGTTGCTGTTCACTTTTAAAACCTAAAATTCCAAAATATCAACCTCGTCCCCAGGGCCTTCTCCTCGACGATTTTCAAAATGGCGGATCGTCGGGAGAAGACCCTGGGCAACGCTGAACTAACACCCTTGTTGATTGGCCCATTCATACAAACACGCTGATTGGTTTAAATACATCCTAAAGAAATATGGCGGACGTAGTGAGTGATTCGTAAGGGCTTTTAGGAGGTTGAATTGCAGTTCAGTTCAAGCGATGTCGAATCAGACTACCATTAACGATTCGAAAGGTGAATCTTTTCCGTTAGATTTTAATTTAAAAGATGTAACCTATACCATAGACGTAGAAATAAGCCCGGGAAAATATACATAACAACCATGTAAAATAGCTTTTTGGTTGAAGTACAGATCTGCCGGCAGCTAGAGAGCTGTAGCTCGTCACATGTGGCCTTATGCGCTGTTGTTTTTGTTGTTCTATATTCTTGCATAATTAGTTTTTTTCTACGTACGGAAACAAAGAAGAGTTTGAAGCGTTCGTTATGGACGAATTTCAAATCTAAAAAGGAGCTTTTGCTCGTTACTGAGCTTTGTACTTTTACACGGAAAATCGCTTCTATTTTCTTGGACACGTTTTCCTTAAATATGGGCCTTCTGCCTGTATTAGGTTTAGGGTTATTTCAAATCTTATTTCAAATGCACTCTTTTTTCTAATAATAATAATATTGTTTTTCTGGCCGAGGCTGAATTGAATATTTTTATTTTTCTGCCGAGTTAAGGTTGAAAATATTCTTGTGAATATTCTTAGATTATAGCATATGATATTTCTGTTGTCAAATGTATTTGCTGTCTGGATTGTGTTAAAGTAATTTTAGACCCAGCCTGCGGGCATTAAATACATATTTATACAATGCACATGACTTCTTCCAGAAATGTTATTAGCATCAAACATACAGCCAATGCTATGTTCATACAAGCTATGTTTCACTTTGAGATTCAAATAAGTTTACTGTTTTGAACTATAGTGCTTTTTTCTCAGTACCTGGCCGGGGAAAATGGCTCCTGTTTTATTGTGTCCGAAGAGTTACATTCCTTACTGTCTTAATTAGTTTATCTATAAGTGGGGCCTTATTTCAAATCTTGTTTAAGTAGTGCACAACAGAACAGGTGAAGGAGATTATTTATGTATATAAATGTTCAGTAAAATTTTTCCAAAAAAGAAATGCCCAGAATTACAAATGATTAAAGAACAATTTGATTTTATTGCCTTTTTCCTGTCTTGCCAGCTCCCCATGTGAGAAAGGAGATTAGAGGATATAGGTACTACATGCTTATATAGGTTCTCCATAGCAACCTCATTACTAAGCGTCTTAAATCTTGTGTTAATCGTTTCTACTCTTTTGTTAATGTTAAAGTTATTTTTCAAAACACCCGACGCATCAAATCCTTCTTCCCATACAAAGACCGACTCAACCGATCACAATTATCCAAAGTCATTTACAAAGCTAACTGCTGGGACTGCAAAGATTTTTACATTGGGAAAACGAAGCGAAGACTTCACGACCGGAAAACGGAACATTTCAAGGCCCTTTCGAAACACGATCACTCTTCTGCAATTGCTGATCACGTTAAAACAACTGGCCACAACATCAACTGGGACCATTTTGACATTTTGGCATCTGGCAAGACTGACTACCACTGTAAAGTTAAGGAGACCTTGTTTATACAAGAGTTATAGCCAGCTTTGAACGCCAATGTCAGCAGTGAAAAGCTTTTACTCTATTAGAAAGCCTTTTCATTGTCCCTTTACAGACAGTTTCCGTTTGAAACGTCTTAAATTTCTATTAAGTGCAGTTGTTTTCTGTCTAGGTTCCAGACCCCCATTTATACAGTATAAATAGCTTTTCAGAAAATTTGTAACCGTTATTCTTTTGAAAATGTATGTTGACTAGCATACGAAACGTCAAGCTAAGATTATAAAATGAAAGTTTTCAATATGTTTAACACACTTTTATATTGTGTGGGTCAGGACAATTTGCCTGTTGCAATTTGTTGTTGCTAGTTGATAATTTTAATCACTCCTGTGACCAAAGAAACAATCTAATTTAGAAACAGTAATGCTAGGAAAACCTTTCAAACTTCTACCCCAGGCCCCATCCAGTAATCTGTAAACACCTTTGAAGAATATAAGTAGCATAAAGCTTATCAATACAAGTAGACATACACAGTGCAAATTCTTTCAACATGGCTTTATTATACCAACATTGATTGAAGACAAGGTTGGGAATGCTTGAATAATAGAAATGTTTACAATGTAATACATTATATAGTTATCACTGCCTAGTTTAACGAATACTACTTTCAAATATAATTTTTATTTATCTTCTCTATGAGTAACTAATACTCTGTTGGAATGTTGTCACCTATAAACCTTATTTTTGAGGTTGCCTTGGCTTGTGAAATACACTAAAAGATATACAGTGGCTTTCATGCATGTTTATCAACCCCTTTCTGTGCCAAGACGGTTCGTCAAGATGTCAGTTTATCAACGGTAAACAATAAGCATGTAGTACCTATATCCTCTAATCTCCTTTCTCACATGGGGAGCTGGCAAGACAGGAAAAAGGCAATAAAATCAAATTGTTCTTTAATCATTTGTAATTCTGGGCATTTCTTTTTTGGAAAAATTTTACTGAACATTTATATACATAAATAATCTCCTTCACCTGTTCTGTTGTGCACTACTTAAACAAGATTTGAAATAAGGCCCCACTTATAGATAAACTAATTAAGACAGTAAGGAATGTAACTCTTCGGACACAATAAAACAGGAGCCATTTTCCCCGGCCAGGTACTGAGAAAAAAGCACTATAGTTCAAAACAGTAAACTTATTTGAATCTCAAAGTGAAACATAGCTTGTATGAACATAGCATTGGCTGTATGTTTGATGCTAATAACATTTCTGGAAGAAGTCATGTGCATTGTATAAATATGTATTTAATGCCCGCAGGCTGGGTCTAAAATTACTTTAACACAATCCAGACAGCAAATACATTTGACAACAGAAATATCATATGCTATAATCTAAGAATATTCACAAGAATATTTTCAACCTTAACTCGGCAGAAAAATAAAAATATTCAATTCAGCCTCGGCCAGAAAAACAATATTATTATTATTAGAAAAAAGAGTGCATTTGAAATAAGATTTGAAATAACCCTAAACCTAATACAGGCAGAAGGCCCATATTTAAGGAAAACGTGTCCAAGAAAATAGAAGCGATTTTCCGTGTAAAAGTACAAAGCTCAGTAACGAGCAAAAGCTCCTTTTTAGATTTGAAATTCGTCCATAACGAACGCTTCAAACTCTTCTTTGTTTCCGTACGTAGAAAAAAACTAATTATGCAAGAATATAGAACAACAAAAACAACAGCGCATAAGGCCACATGTGACGAGCTACAGCTCTCTAGCTGCCGGCAGATCTGTACTTCAACCAAAAAGCTATTTTACATGGTTGTTATGTATATTTTCCCGGGCTTATTTCTACGTCTATGGTATAGGTTACATCTTTTAAATTAAAATCTAACGGAAAAGATTCACCTTTCGAATCGTTAATGGTAGTCTGATTCGACATCGCTTGAACTGAACTGCAATTCAACCTCCTAAAAGCCCTTACGAATCACTCACTACGTCCGCCATATTTCTTTAGGATGTATTTAAACCAATCAGCGTGTTTGTATGAATGGGCCAATCAACAAGGGTGTTAGTTCAGCGTTGCCCAGGGTCTTCTCCCGACGATCCGCCATTTTGAAAATCGTCGAGGAGAAGGCCCTGGGGACGAGGTTGATATTTTGGAATTTTAGGTTTTAAAAGTGAACAGCAACTTGCACGCTGGATTTCTGCATATTTAATTTACGGCAACTTTCAGACGCTTTAGTTATTTAGTTTATTCGCTTCGTTCAAATATTTTTTGCGTCTTATTAGCTACTACAAAAACGCTGAGAAAAGAGGCAAAGTGGCCACTAATTGAACACAGTTGAAATACGACTGATCTCAAAATAATTGGCTTGTATTTTTCGTCTTTTTATATACGACTTTCATCTTCCTTAAGCTTTCGCAGCGCCGTAATACACTTTTCGTCGCGCGGCGAAGAAATTACTCGATTTCTTGTCTGATCGATTTTAGCCGTCATAATACAAGAATGAAATACTGTTGTATTTGGTTTATTTTTTGTCCTGCAAAGTCAATAACTAATTCGATCATCGTGTGTTTTCGCAAAGCCAATTTTCTCAGCTTCTGTAGGACATTTTGTCGCGCAGTAAAAGAATATTGTCTTGTTTTCTCATCAGTTTAATTAACACATCAGGTTGAGTTCTCTTCATTTATACTTTGTTGATGTTTTTACCCTTCATTTAATGAACTTTAAATAAACGATATCTTAAAACCTCATCTTGTTTGTGTTTGTGATTGAGTTGGAAAGCGTTTGACCGATTGGGCGATCGAAGTAGTGCTGTGGCCGACCATAGTTAGTTACTAACTATGGGCCGACATACGGTAATAATAATCTAGAGATCGATGGAATACACTAACTTTAATACTGTATAAAAGGTACACTATTAAAAGCAAATTAAAGTAAAACACCAAGTGATTTTCAAGCTTACAATACGTACCGGAGTTGTGCAATTCAAGTACTCAAGTCGCTTCCATCCAAGTGTAGAATAGATTCACCGTCGAACAGAAAGAGACTTCCCAACTGTCCAAATCAACACTTCTCATATTTACAACACAATTTCGAGTTCCAATCGTGCGATGATAAGACAAGACAAAATTAATAATTCTGAAGAGCATGAACATTCACTCTGGCACTGACCGCAAATGCAAACTTACGACTAAGCGCGGGATGCCTGGATACGGCTATTAAAATTTCTCTCCGGTCTCGAGCAATGACGTTACCAGATCACCTGGATGGCCATTAGGACAGGTCGCGTTAAAAGGTTTAACGATAAAGCTACTTATCCTACTCTTGTTATATTAGTTACGGGGCAACGAGGACAATCCATCCACCTGTTGAACCTGGACGGCATGAGCATGTCATCACAGTCATGTAGTTTTGAACTCTTAGACCATATTAAGACCAGTAAACCCATTAAGAGGGACAGTAGCATTGACATAGGCAGTTATACGCCTGATAATACTCTCTGCCCTCTCTTGACACTGAAAGAGTACCTCAAGAAAACAGAGCCTCTGAGAGGCACAGAAAAGAAACTGTTTATCGAGGGTCTGAATGGGGGGGTCCACTTGTCGGTTGCCAGTTAAAATTTCATAACTTTGTCGGTTGTCGGTTAAAATTTTCGACCTTTGTCGGTTGTCAGTAAGTCTTAGTTCATAATTAAAAATGCAAGTTAATTATTCACATTTGTCATGTAATTTGAGCAGTTTTAAGACTTTAAACTTTAGACGAGGTGTAAAACTTGTAAGAATTGATTATTTGATTATACTTAAACCTCGTTAACTCTGTTTTTTATAGCAACGCGATCGTCTCTTGCACCTTTCTATAATAACCAAATCGTGTGCAGGCCAGGGTCTGCCGGATTATGCCGGCATAATTTTGAGCATAATACTATATCTGCTATATCTGGAGCATCAGGCATAATGCTTGCATAATACTAATATTTTTGGAGCTTAATGCCTCTGTTTCTGAAAAGTGTGAGAACTGTATGCAAATTTTACCGGCAACTCGCTCTAGAATGAACAAAGTTGATGAAAGTGGGAATATTTTTGATACCTTAGACTCGTACCCAGTGCATTTTGCCAGGCTTCCGAACCTGTATATAGCTCGTAGATTTGCATTATCGGCACTTGCTGATGAAATGTTTGTCTGAGTAATTATTGTTTAGCATTTCTTTCAAAACTGAAAGACTGGGAACATTTATTAATAAGTACGAGCCTATGGGGGGTGGGGTGGAAGTTATTTAGTCCGGCATAATTTGAGCATAATACCTCCAGCCGAGAATAATTTTGAGCATAATACCCTGGTTTCATGGGTGACGCTCGAAACCATAATACTCTATTTTTCGAGCATAATCCGGCAGACCCTAGTGCAGGCTGTGCAGCCTGCTATGTCGGTGAGATCACCGCGACATTTCAATGTCTTCAATACACGTGTAAGGGAACACTTGGAAACGGACAGGGCCTCACACATTGCCAAGCACCTGGAGAGCTCGTCAGTATGTCGCTCTGCATGCTCCCGTGACAATTTTGCCATCATCGCCGATCAGGCATCCTCGCGGTTTGCTCTTAACATCAATCCAAAGAGGCGTTGCACATACTTTGGGACAATAAAACCGACACTTAACACGCAGGTCAAAGATGTTAATTTAAAACTTTCTGTTTAATTGTTAGAATTACTATTGTCAGTAGTCTTAATTATTGCTATTATTATTATTGTAATTTCTCTAATAGTTTTATTTCACCGGAATTTATTGTTCATTTCACACTGAAGATGGCAGAGGCAATTGCCGAAACATGTCTGTAAAACTCAGGAGTGTCGTGTTTTTCTTAAAATTAATTTCAAAGTTGTTTATAAGGCTAGTTGTTGGGACTGCCAGGATTTTTACATCGGCAAAACAAAACGTAGATTGCATGACAGGAAAACTGAACATTTTAAAGGCATCACTAGTGCCTGTCATGCATCTGCTATCGCAGACCACGTCACGTCAACTGGTCACAACTTAAAATGGGACCACTTCGAAATATTAGCAAAAGGTCGCTCTGATATCCACTGCAAGATAAAGGAGACTCTTCTAATTAAAGAACTCAAACCTACCCTAAACGATAATGTAAGCAGCGAAAAGCTTTACCTCTATTAGTTTGCATCTTTTGTATGCAAATATTTTTTGTGCTCAGCTTTTGTCATTGTTATTGTTACTTAGTTACTTATCTAAAATTTAAACTTAGTTGCTACTTGTATTACTAACGGTCACTTCTGAAGATGCATGTAGAAACATACGAAACGTCAAGTTAAAGTTAAATAATTTTGTTTTCCAAAATGCGTTTTATTGTCATGTTTGTAACTGCAGTTTGTGTGCTATTTCTCATTAATTTCATACTGCTTTTATCAAGACCATAACAAAATCAATGCGCGCGCTCTGATTGGTTAATCAGCTATGGTTTATTGTGCCGGAAAACCCATGGAAAAATCGCGCGTCTTCTGATTTACAAACTTTTCTCGTGTTCT
>JAHPZR010000923.1:10000-12500 GCA_019787425.1 Platygyra sinensis | reverse complement strand
TGTTTTGGAATGCTACTCGAATGATTGCACGGTCATTGTCACGTGACCGCCCGTATCAACCTCAAAATCTAAACAATGGCCTCTGCCTTTGATGTTCGCCGGGTTTCCTAACCAGTCCCCTCCACTAACTATGGTCAGATCTAGCAAGGATGAAGGTGCAATGCAATCTCCCGAAACATGGCAAACGCTTTCATCCACCTAAATCAAAGTCTAACCCAAAAAATGTGACAGCTTCTGCCAGAGTTACAGAGTTTCCAGGTGAAAACGTTACCGTTTCGAAGTCAAATGGTCAACTGTTTTGAAATGCTCGTCGCTAAGAAATTGGTCTCAAAAAGACAATAATAGAGAATCATGTGAAATCGTCAAAGCATGCTTCTGGAAAGGAACGCCTTGAAAAGAAGGAAGCAAGGGAGAGAGACATTGCAAAGAGTTTAGAGGACTATGATAATCAGTTTCATCCGAAGGGTGAGAGCTTATCTGTTGCTTTGAAAGCATTTCTTGAGCGGGCACTGTGTGCAAAAAGGCTGACCCATGACTTCATGAACTTCTCAAGATTTGGTGTAGCCATCTTTTTACCAACATGATCAAGAGTATGACTGAAACGGCAAATGTCCACCAGGTTTGGGTACAAGATCTTCAGATGCCTTATTGCTACACTATTGACGGATGCAAGATCCCTTGCAGCAGCAAGTAGAGAGCTAGGTGGAATGGAAAAGTCTACAGACAGAGTACTTAGTAGTTGGTGTGCTAACTCCTCCCCATTCATAGGTTTTGTAACTAGAAGAAGCCGAATCAATCGCTGGTGAACTTTCCATTCAGTAACAAATCGCAAAATAATATTCAGGGCCTCGGCAACATGAGTTGTCCCATCAAAAATGATACTCACATCCCTTCCTTCGATTTCTTCTTTTACTTTCTTCCTTTTATCTTTGGCAATAACATCTATAAAGTCTGAAATATGTCTACTCGAAGTCAGAGAAAATGCTTCCTCTTCTAGTGACTCCCGAAAGCAGTCAATCTTATTTAATGGAACTCTTGCTTTCATAAATGATCTTACAACCTTAACTCTGTAAACTCTGTGTGCAACAGATAAGCTCTCACCCTTCGGATGAAACTGATTATCATAGTCCTCTAAACTCTTTGCAATGTCTCTCTCCCTTGCTTCCTTCTTTTCAAGGCGTTCCTTTCCAGAAGCATGCTTTGACGATTTCACATGATTCTCTATTATTGTCTTTTTGAGACCAATTTCTTAGCGACGAGCATTTCAAAACAGTTGACCATTTGACTTCGAAACGGTAACGTTTTCACCTGGAAACTCTGTAACTCTGGCAGAAGCTGTCACATTTTTTGGGTTAGACTTTGATTTAGGTGGATGAAAGCGTTTGCCATGTTTCGGGAGATTGCATTGCACCTTCATCCTTGCTAGATCTGACCATAGTTAGTGGAGGGGACTGGTTAGGAAACCCGGCGAACATCAAAGGCAGAGGCCATTGTTTAGATTTTGAGGTTGATACGGGCGGTCACGTGACAATGACCGTGCAATCATTCGAGTAGCATTCCAAAACAACATGGCGGAATATAGCGACCTATTTCTTTTTGGAGATGATTTGGAAGCAGTTCTCGAGGCTTTGGAGACAGATGACAATGTCAATGAATATTTCGAAGAAGCTGTGGCTGAGGTGAGTGTAGGAATCCGCTTTTATTCTAATAAACAGCAAAGATCTCGGAGTTTGTGATCAGATTGATTGACCTCACTGAAAAACACTCGACTAATTGAATAAAGATAGCTCAACTTATATAAGCTCTACTTGTCTCGAAATATCAGTAGAAGACTGGCCATTTGAGAGACATGAATTAAGCTTAAACATAGTGATGTTCTATAATTAACTCTCCTTGATTTTGTTCTGCCGTGTTATAGTCTGCATTAATATCTTCGAACGAATCTATTTAAATTTTCCTTCCCCAGGTACAAGACGAAGAGATCTCGTGTCCATTCTGTTCAAAGAAATGCAAAAGTGTTGGTGGCTTAAAACGACACGTTACTTGTAAGCATGAAGATGAAAGGGAGAACGGTCCAGAGACTAATGAAGGCGAAGAAAGCAAATTTACAAACGAATTGCTTGCATAGATGCTCGAGGAAGTCAAACGCCATTTGTTTAACAACAAGGTCTTCCCCAAGGACATCAGAGAAGAGCTCAGTGCTCATCAATTCACAAACTTATCAGAAGAATCGATGGAATTCGCTGAATTACAAAAGATGTTAATTAACAGTTGATTAAAAATAAAAAGACCGGGAAAATTGTACACGGTGCTCATTCAGCCACTGTTGTCGCCACTGTTTATATGCGTCGTTTCTCGAGGCTGGGAGCTTCCATATCCCGATTCCTTTGGTATTTCGGCATGATCCGCAACCAAATACAGAACAATTGTCACCTGGCATTTTGTATACACAAGCAACTAGTTTGATAACGATTTAGACTATTTTGAAATAAAGATAACC
>JAHPZR010000923.1:2500-7500 GCA_019787425.1 Platygyra sinensis | reverse complement strand
GCCGAGCACTTCAGCGATCGAGTCTAGACGGCAAAATACAACTGAAGTACAAGAAGTTTTGAGGTAAGAGAAACAACCTTACGTCGTCATTGGATTCAAGTGTCGCTAACAGTGATACCCTGAAAGATTTCCACGCGAGCTAACAAAGGGTTCGTAGCGTGGTTTGTCGCACTTAGCCACAGAAACTTAACAAAGGCTTTTTGCGGAGTATTAACCGGTGTGAAACCACTATCTGAACACGGTGATGCTGCAAGTATGACATGCATTCGACGAATTGGCCGTGCCGGGAGCTTGAAAAAGAGAATAGCTCAGATAAATAGTTCCCCATACAGACACAAAATCAGTGGTCAAATTTTCAATTACTTTGGGAAAACGAAAAAAAGTTTTCTTGAGGCTATCATGCACTGAAAGCCACGGTTTGTGTTCACGAACATAATTTCCGGGTATAGATAAATGCTAGCAATCACTAAAGTGATATAAGTGGGCGTTAAAGGGTCGGACGGTTTCTCCAATATGGATCTTTTCACAATTAGAACAATAAATACTTTGTAGATAACGCAATTTCTTTAGAAACTACAATAGTGATGCAATAGCAGGCCAGGTGCCATTGACTAAAACACTGGTGCAACGACTGATGGAGTGGGAGTGGTGGAACAGACCACGAAGCAAGAAACGAAGGTGTATGAGGTGGATGGGTCCCTTGTGTATCACAGAGTAGGTTTGAACCTCAGAGAGACACTACCTTACCTATAAGAGAGGTGGCGACTGTGGAAGGTGCAGAGTTGGTAGAACTCTGACAGTTTACCGTGAACGAATTTGGCGTACATGAATATGGGAGACGGTCAACAAAGATGTCAACTGCAGGTACCGGACGGTTTTGGATGGCGGCCAGGTTGGTCTGCAGGTGTAACTGAACGGGTTTGGAAGAAGCTGCAGGAGAGCTAGCGATCATCACACTGACGGAGGCAATCAACAAGGACACCAATGTTGCACACAAGATCACACAAAAGACCTGTGGAACGATTGTGGGGACAATTACAGCACTGATGGAGGCAGAGTGGGCAGAGACCTGGTTGGGCAGCTTGAAGACATGTTGGGCGAAAAGCGAGAGTAAAAACAGGGAGGAAAACAATTAAACAAACAACTTGCATAGATCAAGCTGGAAACGGTACATGTCAGCATGACAGCAGCGCAGAAAGGCAGATCCTTGCATGCGAGCAAGGCTACACTGGGCCGAGGCTTAGGTTGCGCTCTCATAAATTAAGTTCTGACAATCAAAGATAAACACCAATTAACAACATCAGAACGATAGGAGAACCAAAAAAGTCTTCAGGGAGGGTATGTGTCCTTATGTGCTTTTTTTATGGCCGGTTATGCTCGATACAGGTAGTTAAGTAATAATAATAATAATAATAATAATAATAATAATAATAATAATAATAATAATAATAATAATAATAATAATAATAATAATAATAATAATAACAATAATAATAATAATAATAATAATAATAATAATAATTAATAATAATAATAATAATAATAATAATATGTAAGACTTTTATAGCGCCCATGCTAGAGTTCACAGCGCTGTACAACTATGTGAATAGAAAAAATAAGATAACAATAACTATAACAACTAACTAAGAAAACTAAGATAATAAGCAAAAAAAAACCTATGACTAATTAAAAGCTTGATCAAATAAATTAGTCTTCAATTTGGATTTAAATGTCGCAAGTGATAGCGCTTGCCGTGTGGCGTCTGGAAGCTGGTTCCACAGATATGGCGCTATATAACTAAACGATCTACCTCCGTCATCCTCTGAATCTCAAGACCTAAGACACCCTACCAAATGTTGAGACAACCATTTTGGAAATACGTAAAGATTACGACCAAAGGCGTCCACATTTAATGACACTTAGACTGCAGGGTCTTCCTCGGTTAGCAGCAATCACCTGTTTAACAACTGAGACCGGGTCGAAAGTGGAACTGTGACAGTAAGCTGTCTAGGCCAAGAACACAATGCAACCACCCTTGCTAGGACCTCAACCTGAACTGCTTAGAACCCATGTCTAGTAAGTTAACCACACTGTAAATCAGAAAGATCTGTTTTAGCCCTAAAAATAGGGCCGTTTCGGTCAGTAAAATACTGTCCTATTTTTGAGTCTAATTTGGCTCCCTTAAATCAGGGCCAAAACAGTCCAATTAGCTAGGGCTGATTTGGTCCCTGGGCTGAAACGGGCCCTACCGTGGGCTGGAATAGCCTTTTCATGTAGCTGTTTTGGCCCAGATTACGCTCAAATGGCTCCAGAAAGGGCTGAATCAGACTTTGGCCAGAAGGGCTGAATTGACACTTTGGGGCTGAAACAGACCTTTTCAATTTTCATTGCATCAGGTGACTCCCTCTTTCTTATTCATGTAGAATAGCAACACCCAGTAAAATAGAAAACTATGAAAGTGAAGTATTTTATAGTCATGCTAACTGCTCGCTACTCAGGTTCTGTTGCCTGGCTGGCTCAGGAGTGGTATTATGTTGTGGGACCTGTGCTTGGTTGCATTGCCACATTTGCTGTTGGCTGGTACATCTGCAAACGTCGAAGGGCAGGTAAAAATAGTAACTTAATTGCAGTGTTTAATCTCAGTCTTTTGTTTTTCTAATCACGTTTTGTTTTAAACAAAGAGTAATCCACTTAATTTGGCTCTGTCTTCTACGTTAAGTCACAGATTCATGAGAAATACAGTGTCAGTGTCATTTAAGACACTTTTATTGACTGCTTAGCCCAAAGAATAAACTATTACCAGCTTATATAGATACTATCAGCAACTACTGAATGCCAGATTTTAGGTTATGTATTTGGCCAAATGACTGTTGTTGTTTTAACTGGATTGCTTTGAGTCATGTACACAGTCAAATATACTGTCGCATTTTTAGAGATTCTAAACACAGGTCTGACATACACGGATATCACACCTGGTTTTAGAAAACAGCCCACACAAAATTTGCACGTTGACTCTTTGATGATCAACGAGAGCGGGTTGTTTTCTTTCTTTTGGTTGTGGAAATTTTTAAAAGAAATATAAAACATATGTTCTCTGTGTTTCTATCAAGTTTTATTAGAATTCTACTAGTATACTAATGCAAATGCGGTAATCTGACTGGCTGAGCAATTGCACACTATCAGCCATTAGTGTGCAGTGTCTGCAGCTCGTCTACGAAATGGCGAGGTTTTTTTGTTTTTCCCAAGATTCGGAGGAAAAGTTTGATGCAAATAGATAATTAATTTCCTGAGACTACTCAAAAAAAAAAAAAAGAAAAAAAAGACAAATCTGGTGCTCGCATGCACGTAACTTCAATTTTAAAGGGAAACTAAGGTCTAGAAACATTTTACCTTATATGAAAGCCCATATACCCAGCATTTCAAAAAAAGTTGTCATTTGGTGCAGCAACGACTTGAATTTTAGTAGTGGGTCTTTGAAATCGTTAAAAATTACCACCCTCGAACACCAAAGGCCGCCATCTTGAACCTTGGGAATGGTATCGAGGCTATGACGTGACATCAGTCAAGGTTGATTTTCTCAGCTGATCTGCGGTGTGTAACATTTGCAGACTGTAGACTACATTAAGACCTAAATAGCGCTCTGGTTTATAGCCTAAATAGCACTCAGGTTAGCCTGTTTACGGTTTGCTATTGGAAGTGGAAATGCCGGGGTATGCGATATTTTGTTAAAAAGTCTACAGTCTGCGGCCTACAAAGTATCGTTCGAGTAGCCCAGAAAGGCCAGAATTAGGGTTCACTGCCTCGAATTCGAAGTTGGGTACAGTATCACCCATTAAAATTGTAAGGGACGGGCTGCATTTCATTAACTACCGGAGGTTAAAAAAAAAACAAGCAGTGGCTCGCAAAGATCAAACGAAAGGGTAAACTACCGAATCCCTAGAACAGTTTTGCGTGTTGAGCGGACCATTTTAAATCAGACGACTACAAGCGCAAACTTAAGGTATGTGAAGTTTTGCGGTTGTAATTCACATTCACAAAATAAACTCTGTGGTATTTCGCCTTAGTTTTTCTTTAAAAGCGGTTGCGGTTTTTGGCGCCAGCTTGGTTGCGGGAGAACACAGCAATATTTACAGCGAATGCAGGGAATAGTCGGCAGTTACATGCTCGATAACTTGAGGAAGGTTAACATTCTGCATTACAGTCAAACTAAGTGAAACATACCCCTCAAGATTACATTAATAAACTGATTATTTAAAACTTGAACCCGCTAGTCGTTTCAATAATGCAATAATGAATTGATTATTCAAATATTGAACTCGCTCTTTCGATCCAAGAATACGGCTAATGGGTTCCGTTTTCTAAAAATCATTTCACTATTGCATTCTAGAAAAGACTAGTAGGTTTCAAACCTACTAGTCGCAACAGTGAATTGATTTTTCGAAAACGGAACCCGTTAGCCGTATTCTTGGATCGATCGAGCGAATTCAATATTCGAATAATCAATTCATTACTGCATTCTTGAAACGACCACAGGCAGACCACTCTATGTGTTCGTGGTTTAATATAGAGACTGTATGAGAGTTATGAATAAAGCTCTGAAAATTGCATATTTAAATCACATCTCGGCCTAAATATCCCAATAAAGTTAAATGAAACCATAATCGACTCATGTATGGTGTTTTTTCGCCTTCCTGGGCCGTCTAAAGCGTCTTACAGCGAAATTACTTTTGGCTGGTTACGTTAGACATAAGAAGGAGACAAGGCATGCAACTTCGAGGCCGTCAGCCGCGACCTCCTCCACTTCAAATTGGAATTAACGCAAAAATACTGAAAATCTCACCTGAATGGCGACGGATCTTGATAGATGAGTTTTTTCTCTATCTCTTCGCCGAATTTCAGCTTCATCCCTCCAACAGTTTCCGAGAAAATCGACGCTGAAAGCGCTTGGCTTTCTGCAGTTTTTTGGCTTCCCGCGGGAAAACCGTGGAAGCCAAGCGCTG